>JANEHU010000033.1:0-39606 GCA_027563435.1 Nasonovia ribisnigri
AAACAACTAATAAAGAAAATATTAATTTTTACGCAAATTTGGCTGTCAATAAAATCGATTTTGGTTTTTGGTGTAAAAAATCACCGTAGAAACATGCATTTTCACTTTACTGAATGTTTAAATTAGCATTTTCTATACACCATAAAATGTTGAACATTTTTTGAACTGTTTACGGACGTTTTTAGTTTCCAATTTTTTTCGTTTTTTTTTTCTATAGATGCCAATAACATTTAATTTATTAGGTCAAAAAGATATTAAAAATAGGTACATAGGTAAGCATTTAAAGTTCAAATTTTGACCAAATACGTAAAAATCACGAAAATGCGCAAATTATTTTGAGTTAGAAATTCTTAAACAATTTTTTTTTTAAATCTAAGATTTTAAAATTCAATACAAATTCCTCATAAATTTGTTTTTCTTTATAAAAAGTCTACCGGAATATTAAATTAAATTTTTATGAGATTTTAAAGTTGAAATTTTTATAATATCGGATATTCATTTAATTTCTCTAGTAGCGATTTTCTTATTTTGTTGTAATACAAACATTTTTAGGGGTTTTGTAATACCACAACACATGCATTTGCATGTTTTTTTTATCAGATCAAAAAGTAGCTATATAAGCTACTAGTTCGAATTATAGTAAAAAGATCCAGAATGCAAAGTTTTACTTTGCATATTTTGTCATTTTTTGATGTGTACTGCATATTTCTGTATTTCACGAATACCGAAGTGTTTCATACCATTTGTTTTACAATTATTCGTTGGTTTTTCTGGATTATTCTGGACGAGTCAACATTAACAAACTACTTATTCGATGAATACAAACAAACCATTGCCACACTACGCGATTTCATTCCAAAACAAAAAAATGGATAAAAAACGCGTAATATAATACAACTATTACAACCAAGTACACGTATTTTCACTGCTCTTAATTTAATTATTAATTAAAACGCATATTTTTTTGCATATTTTAAGTTCATAGGTGAATGACAATAGAGCATAAATGCATGCATATTTCGTACGTTTTTAGTATATATAATTCCAGGCCCCACTCATTAGTGTCCGGTATGAACCTGAGCTTTATTTCACCAAATAACAAATACTATTTGCTTATCTTTTGGAAGTCCTACCCATAACGTAGGGTTATATGTTGTTTCGGAAATCACTTATATATTATATTTCAAAAGCATAGACAGAAAATGTTAAAACAAACTTTGAGGAGACCGATACCCATCAATCATGTAAAAACATTAGCCATTATTTCTGCTTCTTATGGAGGTAGTTATGGGAAACCAAAATGACATTTAAGCCAATTCCCAATATTGGCACTTTTGTTATTGTGGGTACTCAACTACTCGAGCAGAGGCATACCGAAGAGAATTTTATTGGGAGACCAAAGTTGGTAGTTTGGCCAACTCTAAAAAATGATCCTGGTCAACTTGTTTTTATCTTGTTAATTTCATCATTAGGCTGTTAAAATGTTTTTGATATATAAGAAATATGTATATATATGTACATATTTTCTTATTATAAAAAAAAATACCTACATATTCATTATTCATTACGATTAATTAGGTATAAAAGAAGGTGGACAAGAGGGTACCGGTCTGCTATACAGTAATAGTCTAAGTAGATCCAGGAGCGCGGTCGACAGGTCGATCTTTAAAGGAATTAAAAATAAATTATACCAATATCTGTTGATTGCTTGCGCAATCATAAATATTAAGACTTAAAAAATATAAATATATTTGGCTGGGTACAAATATTTTATTTTCAAACCAATTTTTCTTAATGCTTTGTCTATCAGTATAGACATGAATAAAATGTAAAAATTACCTATAATACCCAGTAGGTATATTATATACAACTACCTAATAGTTACTTATTAATACATGTTATTTATGATCCATAAATTTTCTCTGTAGTGAAAAATATCGAGTAGCTTGTAATATTTATGTCATACTTACAATTTTTTTTATTTTTTTTGGTATACGAACAATACATTTATGAAAAACTTCGTGTTAAATTTTCAAACTTTTTGACAATTTTTACCGACAATTATAGAAAAAGGAAAAAAAATTTTAAATTTCTAGTGTCCATAGATAGTTAAAAAAAAAAACGTCAAACCTTATCTTGTATGGAAAATGATTACATAAATATTTGGTAAAAGTATCTAGTATCCAAGTTTTTGATTTAACTACAAAAAACAAAATACAAAATTTGTCTGAAACTGGTTTTGAATAAAATTTCATGGTTTTTTCTTAATTTTTCTTTTATCCGCTAGCCAATATTGAATTTTTAGATTCTGAGCGGAGCGATGAATGTATTGATTTTATTATGATATGTGTTTTTTTATTTTTTTTTTGTGTCTGTCATCACCTTTTAGGACAGTAAAAATGCTTCAATTTTCTTCAATAGTACCTTTTCTGATAGGAAAGTGAATCTAGTTGGTACTTTGGGGGGTCAAAAGTTAAAATTTCCCAGTAGTTTTCAAAAGCGCCGTTTATGAGCATTTTAAGTTTTTTTACACCAGATTTCTCGATTTCTCATGTAGTGATTTTCTTATTTTGTTGCAATTCAAAAACGAATAACTGTAGATGCATGAAAATTTCACTGAATGTTTATATTAGTATTTTCTATAAACCATCTAATTTTGAATATATTTTGACTGTTTTTGAGCTTTTTACGGACCATTTCAATTTTCAATTTTTTTGTTTTTTTTATACAAATACCAATAAATTTTTATTTGTTGGGCCAAAAATAATGAAAATTTAATACAAGGCTTTTAATATATTGTTACAATAGCAATTGAAAAATATTAAAAGGCACATATTTTTTTTATAAGCATTTAAAGTTCGAATTTTGACAAAATTCATCAAAATCTCGAAAATTATCAATCATTGTAATTAAACAATTATAAAATGGTCAGTTTATATAACTAAGGATTGAAAATTCAAAATAAAGATTCTAATAAATAGTACATACTGTAATCAAAAAATCTAAAAAATATATAAACACAGTTATTTTTTACAGACATTTTAAGTTCAAATTTGGATGAAATTACATATTAAAATCAATTTTAACTAGTAAAAGTAAATATTATAATATTTTTCCAGCATCACTGCTAATTTTAGGTTAATAATTAAATAATATGAATAATATTAATTTAACTTAGCGGCTACCGTAAAATAACAATATCAATATAATTTAAAATATCCTAGGCTGACATACCGTCTCCGCTCAGATTCGTTTTTCGTATACAATGATATTATATTATTGAATTCAAATTTAATACCATCCATTATACAGTGATCTACTTGTAACCTACTGTACAGCGGAGCGACATCCACTTGACCCCTTTTTTTACATTATAAATTAATTTCCATGGGAAACATCAAGACAACTACGTTTAGTTTGTTAGTAGGTACCTAGAATATTATGACCACCTTACCTCTCCCACTAGGTTTTCGCCCGGCCAGTAATAAATGATTAATGTTTGAATGTGCCGAAACCAATTTTGGATTTTATAACACATATTATGCATAACAATATATTATAGCATTGTGTGACAGATATCTCAAATCAAAATAGAATTATGGGATTTTTAATACTTAATCTTTTACTAAACATATTATGAAGTATGAGCACAGAGATTTTGAATTGTTATACACGTAGTATTAAACGTTTGCATTTACTTACTTTTTATGATACAAAAAACTAATAGGATCTCGTACAACTTTTTTTGATAAATATAAATTGTATACAATTATTGAAAAAAAAAAATTGACAATAATCAAATGGGCTCTATTGAAAACCATGTGCAAAATTATTATATTGAGCATTTTAATTATTAAAATATAAATATCATAATAACAAATTAATTTTTTAATTGCTCTCTAAATAATAATATTTGATTGTCGTGAAGTCAAGTAAGAATATTAATTAACTGGAAGTACTATTACGACAATATAGGAGTGCCTAAATTGGAGTAACACCGGATAATAATATTGATTTGATAGACTTGAGATGAAATCACAATTACAACCAATCAGAACACAATTTAGTATTGACTGTTGATGGCTCACTTGATATTTTGCTAATACCTATGTTGTGCTTTAAAATTAAAGATAAAATGTATATATCAAAAAATAAATAAACATAGTATAACTAGCAGGTTGAACTAAGTATGTATATACTAGGCAAAAGATAACGACCGGTTCATAATAACCAAACATTTATTTTATAGTTCAATGTATTTTAATCGTTATAGCTGATAACTCGTAATAACCATACTCGTTGTAAATGTATATTTTAACATACAATCATATGGGCTCGTGCCGGGAAGTAACGTTTTGCTTGGTGTAAGCAGTATTTTGTTCTAAGCGATGTTCGTTATAGTGATTTCTACTGTGTATAATTTACCCGTCAACTGTGTACCTACCAACTTATTAGTTATTATCATTTCATTGTTTGTATGTAATTTCATCAATATTGAAAGGATTATTAGAAACATAATAACTTTTAGAAGTTATAGGTACTGTTATTATTTCGGATTTAAAATTTAAGCAGTATAGGTATCTACTCTAAGGCCCAAGTATTATATAGGGTCATACTTTTAAATTTTGTGAATTGTGTTACTATAATAAATAGGTAATGATTAATGAATTTGTATAATATCAAGAAACATACTTTCTACAGTAGTACCTACGATAGAAATTTATTGTTTTGTGGTCTAATCATAAATTAATAATAATTAATTTTTTTCCTGGTTTTTAGTTATCCGTATTGTTGTCTGTAACATTGCTGTTACAAGTGACAGTGACTGTAGTTTCTGGTCAAGAAGAGGATGCGACAAAGCTAGATAATATCGATAAAGCAATTCTGGAAGTGTTTCCTACACCTCCAAGTCCACAAATGCCATCGGCCCAGTGTATATGTGTACCATACTATTTGTGCAGAAACAAGACTATTAATACAGATGGTGAAGGATTAATAGATATTAGGTATTATCATCACTATAATTTTATAATTATTGTACCGGAATGACGTAAAATATTATGACTATGTGTGTAGTGTGATTTCACATTTCGACACCATTCGATGTTGTATGGATTGCAAACGGTCATAAACTCATAACATTTGTAATCCGATAAATAAATCTAACGCTATATGAAGAACAAAATTACATACTTTTGTAAAAAAACAACGTTCTCAGGCATGACAGTGTGGCATTTATACGTGCGGAAGTTATACCTTATGATTGACGTGCACGCACACAAATAAATATGTAATATTATTATGAGAAATATATTTACAAAGCTTATTGCAACTACACGGCTAGTACGCAAGTAATCTTTATATTATATTGCCTATATTGAACTACTTAATAGTCGATAAAGAATTGTACCCGCTATTTGTTGTCTCTGTCCTACTGACACATAACATGTCAAATTTTAAATTTAGAAGAATCCATTTTGGTTTGATTATTTTAGTTTATGAGTAGGGATTGTAGATTTTACAAAGATGTAAGTAGATTTTTTTTTAAGGGGGTTTGAAATTTTAAATTTACTTTTTATAGGAAAAAATTCTTCAATATTTTTTCTGATAGAAATTTTAATCTACTTGGTACTTGAGAGGGTAAAAAAGTAAAAATAGATTATTACGCAAAACTAGTTTTAACATTTTAGATTCTGAGCATAGCTAGAATGAATGTATTGTATTTACAATTATGTACATTTTTTTTCTGTCATCAACATTTGAGGTAGTAAAGATGCTCAAATTTTTAACAACAGCATATTTTCTGATAAAAGAGTGAATGTAGTTGGTGCATTTGGGAGGTAAAAATTGATATTTCCAGTAGTTTTAGAAAGCACAGGGAAAAACAAAGTAAGGGGAAAAAAAGGTAATTTTTACACAACACTAATTTTTGACAAAATAGATTTTATTTTTTTGGCGTAACTCAAAAACAAAAACCGTAGTCACTTGAAATTTTCACCAAATATTTATATAAGCATTTTTAAAAATATTCAAAATATTTTGATTTTTTTTATATGTATTAAAATCTCGAAAATTTTCAAATTATTTTTCAGTTAGAAATTCATAAAAGTTTTATTTCAATGGCTAATATAATAAAGTTTAATAGAAGATTCCCCACAAAGTTTTCTACCTTAAAAAAATAAATAAATACCGGAAAGCAAAATTAATTTTTTGTGAGCGTATGAATTGAAAATTGTTACGATATTGGATTTTTACCTGTAAATCAATGAATTAATAGATTTTTGATACTTTTTTGTAATTCAAAAAACGAATAACCACTGACACTCAAAATTTTCACTATATGTTAAAATGAAAATTTTTCATACATGGTAAAATTTTCAAACTATTTTGACTTTTGTTAAGCTAATTATAGTATTATACATTTATACCTACCCATGACAAATTTTTGTAAATGTTATAAACTATTTTTCAGTTGGCGTTCATAAAAGTTTTTTTTTCATAGCTATAACATTAGAATTTATAATAGAAGATCCCCCAAAAATTTTTCTACCTTAAACAAAAAAAAAGTTTACCGCAAAGTTACTCTATTTATAGCCATGTGATATTTTGACTTTTATTAATTTTTTTTTTTAATTATTTAATTTAATTTAATTTAATTTAATTATATACAAGCATGCTAGGATGACACAACGTCTTCGCTCAGAATCGTTTTTCGTATGCAATGGTTTATTATTAAATTTAAATAGAACGCATCCATTACAATGACATACTCAACAACTACTGTACAGCAGAGCGGTACCCGCTTGTCTACCTTTTTTAGTTTTTATTATTAAACAAAGAAAAATGATTTTAGTTATTTTATTATATTTAAAAAATATTATTATTGGGGACTTAGAACTTTTGTATATGTTATACATGCAATGACATTTTATCATCGTCTATGGTTCATGGTATAAGTCACCAAGTAGGTATTGACTAAAAAGTTAATATTAATAATATAATATATTATTATATTGATTTATAGAGACCTACTTAATGATGAGGTACACTCGACACCTACTGTACAGCAGTTTATTACCTACTATCCCGCTTATCTATATTACAGTGCATTGGCGTATTAACTGTTAAAGCAAGTTATGAGCATGCAATTTAAAATACTCATAACTTGCTTCACAATTTAAGTGAGCTACTTTATAATACTGTTTATATATATATATCTTAAAATTGAATTATAGGGCAATTCCCTCTAAAACTAAATATAACGGAGTAAAATTGATTTCTCTAAACTTAAAATTCGATATGTTATGCGTTAGTTATTATAAGGTTGTCTTTAGGGAATTAGAAGAGCACCTTTTATAATGAGTAGATAGGCAATTACTTTAACACGTATGAATAGTAAATCATCATTTAGAAGAGTGTCGCCTCTAGCAACTCATATTCGACTTTTTTTTGTATATTCGTACAAAAGTGATGGTTGTGTTGTGATAGACCATAGTTTATAATATGAATACGAAACTGGTAAATAGTAATTATTCTATTGAATTACTAATTAAAGTCAACTTATACATAAAATCTTGACAAAATTATACTTCTACTTAGAATGATTGGATTTTAATTGTATAGAAATATTCATTGGCCTATTTTCCAGGTTATTGTGAAAGTCTAATTTTGAATAACATTTTCCTTAAAAAAATGTTTGAAGTAAATATTCATATTTTGATTTTAAAAAAAAACAAGATAAGAAATATTGAAATTCCCAGACCAAGAAAAAAGGCTATATTTAGATAACTCAAATTTTTAAAATAATATTTAAATCCAATTATTTTAAGTATAGGTGAAATTTTTTGTGGTTTTTACGGTTTTACACCTAAATCATTAAATAAACACACTGCTTCTAATTACCTTGTTCCTCTAGAAAAATAGGCAACTGAACATATTTATGTATTCTCTGAGGGCATTTATCATTTTATTATGCATAAATAAGGATATTTGCATTTAATCTACAGGTTTAAAGAAGGCCCGTGTCCTAACTACTTGGACGTGTGCTGCTACGATCCAATGAAATCGTCAGAGACTTCAAATATATCTTACAATGAAAAACGTACGATCTGTGGCCATTGGAACTCTGAAGGAGTAGGATTCAGAATAACTGGAAACTCCAATAACGAAGCACAATTCGGCGAGTTTCCCTGGATGATGGCAATTCTTAAATTAGAAGCTAACCAATCAAAAACTTACCTGTGCGGTGGATCATTGATTCATCCAAACGTTGTGTTGACTGCAGTCCATTGCGTGCACAAGTACAATTTTAACTTATTATTATTGTTTATACTTTATTGTATTTAAAAAGGTTTATTGAAATTTGCAAACACTATATTATATTAGTTAATATTAATGCATTTATTTAACTGATTTGTACTTTCGAAATGTATACGAACAAAAATTAGGTACCTAGTATAGTTGCTGTCGACATTTTCTATTTTTAATAAGTGCCTTTACAAAATAAATCTTAAACGAATATTCCAAAAACTATATTTTTCAGTGGGTGAAAATAATTTAAATTTATCTAAGACTTTCACAATAGGGCAGGAAAATTATTTTCTAAAAACGGCAGTTACAGAATTTAATAAAATATAAATATTTCAAAATATAATTTCCTGATTTAGTGAAGTATATCCACTATCTGTCATCTGTGTATCATCATATCAGTTTATTCATATGAATAAATGCTGAATAACCAACTTCATAATTCATTTAGTATTTTGCACATGTTTAAAATACATAGCAGGGCATAATCCCGTTTTTATTTAGTATATAACGTTATGATATTGTTGGTGATAGTCAAATGTTTTTTTATTTTTGACAAAAGCAAAGAACCGAATGATTTAGTAATTCGCGCTGGCGAATGGGATTCACAAACGGAAAACGAACTGCTACCGTTACAAGACGGCCAAGTTTTGAAAATAATCAAACATGAAAAATACTACGGCGGCGCACTTTTCAATGACATAGCGCTTATCATTGTCACCCAACCGTTCTTACTTAGAGAAAATGTGGGCACTCTCTGTTTGCCCAGTCCGAATTACGTGTTCTCTACAGAAAGATGCTACGCCAGTGGTTGGGGTAAAAATGTATTCGGTAAGCATGGTAATAAATTATTATCTAACATAATACATCACCAATATTCCATGTTGTTATTTGTGAAATATTATTACATTTATCACCCATATGTTTGATCGTTGAGCAAAATTGTGTAGAGATGCTGCAATATCTGTGAAAAATGTCTACGTTCTTTTCTGAGGCATAATTGGAACTCCCAACATCGTCAACCAGTTGACCTATGAGGGTTTATTACTTTCCACGTGGGGGCTCATGAGCTGTGAGCAAATTACATATTGTTATTTGTTTCACCTTACATTTTTTTCTTCTTACTTTTTTGTAATTTCTGAGCGGAGCGTCGAAACAATGATGTGTGTTTTTTTTATTTTTTTTTCTATTATCAATATTTATCGTAAATATTGATTTATTTTTGATTGAAAATTGAATCTAGTTGGTGCATTCGAGAGAAATTGAAAAATTCTCAGTAGCTTTCAAAATGGTAGAGAAAAAATAATAAACAAATGTTTTTACATAGTAAAAAAGCTTGAAAATTTAATGCAAGGTTCTCTCATAAGGTGTAGGTAATAGCAGTTAAAACATATTAAAGATATATAGGTATATGCACGATTATTATCTTAAATAAGGGTGCGTATACTGTGCATCTACTGGAAATGTCACTATAGGTCGATGATCTAAAATTACCACAGAAATTACCAGATTTTCACGTATGTCGACGTTACCACCAGCGCAGTGCTCCCATGTGCACAACACCCCCGTCCCGCACTACTCACACCGTATATAGCGGCGTGAGTCGGACATAGCTTAGCTGCCTGTCCGTGGTTACCGAATTTCAGGGATTCTAGAAAGCTTCCTACACCTCTGAGTGACACTGGAAACATCCTACGACAAACCATGTAGTCCCCACTGGAATGAAAGAAAGTGGCTAACACCGGGACAAGGCACTTTGAGTACCCGCAGAATGAATGCGATTATTTCCCAACTCAGGGGCAACCGAAGGGGCAACTGATCAGTGATCCGACAGGGAAACCTAGCAATTTAATTGCACACGTTAGGCTCGGAAGACTCCCCGTGGATCGACAATCGAACGTGGGTCCTCACGGTACTTGACTGACGGGTTATTTCGTCGTTGCTATCCGCAACTAGCTAATAAGTTATTCACCGATTGTCCGGATCAACCGATGGTTCTTCTATCAGCAAGCCGGGGGTGAGACCTATACCGGACGGCACTGGGCGCGAAACTACAGCTAGACAGGCTGTGGTTTCGCTAGATCTAAAATTACCACAGTAAACAATAATTTAATGTAAGTATGTGAACTGTGGCAATAAGAACTTTTAAAAAAAACTGATTTTGCCTCCCATACAATTTCCAAAAGTGACATTTTTTTGCAGATATTGCAGTAGAATTTATAATCGATTAAAAGAATGTCACTTAAAAAGGTTCACTATAAACACACGTTCATAAAGCATTGATTGAACCATGAAATCATAAAAAAGAATCAATACGTTTTCTTTTTTAATTTATAGAATTATCGGTATATGTAGTAACGGATAAGGGATAAGGGTATTCACCTGTGGTGGACGGGCCAATCTACGTAAATTCCTACATTATAGATAACAGATAAAGATATACATATTTAAGTTCTAGTACTACGATTTAATAGACATAAAATAGGTAGTCTATAATATAATTTACAAATAATATTTCTATCACAATACACTATTCATAGTATAGCTTACAAGATTATAATATACATACGGAGTGTATATTATGTCGTTGTACGTTTGTTTTATTTTTAATGATTATGGATTGTTAATATGAAACTAAAAAAAAAACGAAAAATATGTTTCTTTATTTTTAACTGGTTATTTTTTATTACAATTTGTAAGCACGTCAATAGTACATAGCTAACTTTCTTCTTTAATGTGAGTTGACTACAGATTTCCAATATTATCATAATAATAATCGAATACCATTATTACTTAAGCCTAAAAGAGTATCTAAATGTATGGTATTGTATAAGAAAAATAACTGCGAAGAAAAAAAGGCATTTACCTTAAAATCTAATAATTTTTTTTTGGAGCGTGTCAAGAGATTACCAATTTAAGTTATGTATAAAAATGTATATGTAATCACGTTAAGAGATAAATTAAAAACAAATTATTTAATTCTAGTGCCTAAATTAAATGTATACCAATCAAAATTAGGTATTAATAAATTTACTAAACTTTAGAGAACCGTATAGTTGATAAACTAAAGAACCCAAATTGAAATTTAACTATCAACATTTTCAGAAACAATACTCTAACAGAATTCATTAAAAATATAGTTGTTATAATTTTAAAAGTTTGACCTGATAAAAAAATTATAAATATTCACATATTTTTTCAAAATTCGATAATCATTAAAAAACCACGCATGTAACGATATAATATATAGCCTGTACAACCATATAGGTTTACTATTAATAGTGTATTGTGATTTGTGATAGAAATATATATAATAGAGATTACATTATTACTTCAAATAAACTTTCTGAATATTATATAAACCTATACAATAATATACGTACTATTTTTTTGTAGTATACCTACTGCTGTTGTAGTAATAATAATAATAATAATAATATAATATAGGTAGGTACTCTAGATATACTTCAGATTTAAAATTATTTTATATTCCTATTGCTTTTAAAACAAATAATACCCCGAAAAAAAACTCTTTAATGGCAGATTATAAATAGTATACCTATATTAATATTACTTATTTTTACTTTTCTCAATTATTTTCGCGTAATAATGTTAATTGATTAAATAATAAATCTCAAAAGTCGGTTTATTAATCTGTAAATTGTCTTTGATCATAGTACTGTTAGTATTATGTAAACTTAATGATTGATGTGTGGACATATTTTAGTGTTCATATTCGAGGAATTCACTTATTCTTACAGCTTACATGGATATTGCTAAAACAGCAATCCGACGACTTGGTATGAAGTACCTAAATAAATTTACCTATTATCTGTTTTGTGGGAACTTAACTGTGTAAACTATTTTATCATTATTTTGGAATTTACAACAAACAATTTTAAATACATACTAATATCTCAATGTTGAGCTCCATGTAAAATCTTAACTAACCCCAGTAAACTCCACTAGCATTAGGTTATATATTTACAGCGGTCTAAAGGAGAAGTGGAAGTATGGTACATATACATATTTCAATATTTGTTAGGAAGACATTTAAACACGACATAAATAATATGACAAAAAAACTAATATAATGACATTCTTATATGGTCAATCAATTAAGCACCTATAGTTAACAAATGTATATCCAGGGGCGTATTTAAGGTGGGGAACAAGGGGCCTGTGCTATTCACCGTAATTATTATACTTTATTACATGCATTATTTTTAACGGTAAATATGAGTTATCAATATGTCTAGCTTAAATTTTATTTGTTTGTCCCTCCCCCTCCCCCCTTTGGGCCCCCTATTAGATATTTCTGAATACGTCCATGTGGTCATGTATACACTTTTAGCGAAACGTTCAGCTCACCAATTATTAATTGACACAGGTATAACGTATATACACGTATAAATAAATTATATTTACATTTTTTTTTTCTTTTCGTCGTATAGGTAAATCTGGAGTGTATCAAGTAATTTTGAAAAGAATAGATTTGCCGATCGTACCACGTAGTTCTTGCGTAGCACTATTAAGAAAGACCAGGTTGGGCATGAATTATAAATTACACGAGAGTTTCATCTGTGCCGGTGGAGAAATTGGCAAAGATACTTGTCAAGTAAGTGTTTACTAAAATAATAAATAATACTATCTACAATCTACCTATATAGTGTTTATCTAATAATTATTATTTATCATAATTTACCTATTTGTTATTTTAGTAGGTATCTAAAATAAAAAATACTTTAATACAGATTAATGTATTTTAAAGTAAAATATTCAAAAAAATGTTTAAATGTCCTATCTATAAATAAAATTTTTTAAAAAATCGAAGTAAAATGTTGTAAGTAATGTACTTACTATTAATTTTCAATCAATTCATGAAATAGATTTCTAATAAAACATCCTTTCATTTCAAAATAATGCATTTGAAATAATGACCCTATAGTTTTTATTTATTTATTTTCTAACGACTAAACTTTATTATTAACTTTTTTATTTTATATAATATTCTGGTTGTTTTTTTTTTGATATTTACCTACAGATACCTACCAATATTTAAAACACGTGACTGTTAGGTCTAAGTCTTTCCTAAAAATAATAACAGTAAGCTTACAGGTTACACACTTATCGTTATTGTGTTTTATTTAAACTATCTCTTTTATACTGCTACAGCCAATATTACATTACAGTAACAGTTGAGAAACAAAATGTATATTATACACAATACAGTAGACAATATTTTAGTATTCTAATAGTATTTGTAAGTTAAAAAAACAAAATTAACGGATTTTTTAAGAAAAATTACTTTTTTAAAAATGTAATAATGGCCAATATTTTATTTTTTATCGTGTATAAATTTGATTTCTTAACTAAGGCTGTAGGTTAAGTGGTTCGTTTTCGAAACCGTTTTTCTATATAAGATCTCGTATAGATCTCACATTGTAATATTTAACTACCTCCCAATGTGCAGTCTACAGCCGTTTTATGTTTTACCTAACGTGCTAACTACTTAATACTTTATATATAGCCGTATGGGATTAGAAAAGTGCCACTTACAACGTGTAACATTAAACATGCACCATTTAATATTTTAATAATACAAATTAGCATGTTTCGAAGTCTATTTGCGAGGTATTTCCCTGGCTTAATGACTAATACTATAATATCTTATTTATAAACATATTGCTTTTATAGGGTGACGGTGGAAGTCCTCTGATGTGTCCACTTCAGAATAGACCCGAACAGTTCCATCAGGCCGGAATCGTAGCGTGGGGAATCGGATGTGGTGACGAGACACCCGGCGTGTACGTGGATGTGGCCATGTTCAGAAACTGGATCGATGAGCAGATGGCTAAGGAAAATTTTGACACGAGCTACTATGATCCTGATTACGTACCACAAAATTAAATTTTCTATATATCTCTCTTCTTCATATAGGCACACACATACTCTCCCGGCTCCCACTCACCCTCTTTCTCATTCTCTCTCTCACTCTCTCTCTCTCTTTCCACTCTTTATCTTTCTGTCATCACACCGCCCTTTGAATGAAACTTTGGTGACTAGGTTAGGTGGTACATTCGTATTGGAGTGTATTGGTGTGTCAAGTGTATTTATCATTATCATTATTAATTATTATTATTCCAATATTATACTTATTACCATATTGAACATAAATCTATTTGAAATTTTAGTTTGTGGTTACCTACTTGTACCCGATTTGTGAAAATATAAAACAGCAAGAAAAGTGCTGTATAATATTTAATATGATTGACGAATTATTTTCTACATTATCTTTCAAAATAGCTAATAATTAGATCACTCCGCCGCCGTAACGCTCTGCAGTTTTGATAGTCCACATTCACTGAGTATAATTTGTACATACATATCTATTATTATACATCGCACATACCATGATTATATCAGCATAAAATCGTAATTATAAATTTACTTGTTAGACGTAAATTCGATCAGGTCTGATCTTTAGAAAATATTATTGTTTAATTAAATGAATGTAATTATACATTTTCCACAGTTCTATTATATTATTTCTATTGAGTTAAAAATATATAGTACCTACAAGGTTGCATAATTTATTTAAATGTATAACACATTTGTGTTATATTATTATTCTATTAAGAAATAAGTGTCATTTGAACTCGAAATTACAAACTATAAGCTAAAATAATGTTTTAGGGCTTAACCTAAATATCAAATTATAAATACACAATTACTTATTAATTTACATTGCATTATTCGTCGTTTATTAGAAAAACTATGAAATAAATAATTAAAAACAACAGTATGAATTATGTCTTGTTTTGTATTTTGATGTGCCTGGTTGAATGTTGTTTGGCAGAACAATTGCATTTTGTTAAATTAATGTTCTTTTAATTATAATTTAATGTTTTAATTTAAATATAATTATGTATGTTACAACGAAATATATTAATAGAAAAACTACTCAAATAAAAATGATTATCTTAATTATTTTTTTTCTGGTTCGATTAAATACAGTTTTATTACTTAAAGAGTTAAATACCATCCTAATGTCTACCTATATCAACATGTCACAACTCAAAGACAATCGTGACGAAACGATTCACCAGTAGCTGACCAGTAGCACAATGGCTGAGTTGCACTTACTGCAGAAAGTTACACCCAAAAGAAGTAGAACAATCGTAATTTTTTAAGAGTTCCATTTTTTACGGGTAACAAAGTGCACGGGATCAGCTAGTTTTTGAAATAATAGGAAAAATTTGTTTAAATTGTAACTGAAATAATTGTTTGGTAACCTTGGTTTCCAAAACGTTTGATTGTCTTACCTCAGAATCGTTTTTTATGCAATACAATGATATATTGTTGAATTCAAGTTCAACACATTCATTATACTGACCTACTGAATGACGAGGTACACTCGACAGCTTGACACCTATATAATGTAGAACAGAGCGATTACCGACTTTACGGCTTGTTAAATATGTATTTATTATTTTTTGTCCATCATTCAGTCATACTTCATACCAGTTAATTTGTTTATCGGAGAGACTTCTGATATAAGATTTTAAAATTGAATTTGTTCTACTTCTACAACTTACTTTAAAATACCTACAGGGTACAGCTACTCTTTAGTTTTTTAATTTTTTAAACTAATACTTCTGTTTTAGGTACTTAGCTGGAAGATATTTATTGTTTTGTAATTTTATATAATGCTATTAAGGGGATCGGTGGCGGACAGTTTTTCGGGAGTTCGAAATAGGCATTTTTCGAATTGCATGCATGCGACTGGGTAACACTTAAATATTTGAATATATGGAAAAATTGACACTAAGAACCACGTTAAAAATAATATAATATAATAACATTATGATATATGAATTATGAGATGTCGGAAAATGAACACATCCGAATAGGTAAGACCAGGGCACTAAAATTGGTCTTAGTGGAAGGGTGTACATCGTATCTATACCGATTCCGCTTAACTTACCTTTGTAAGAAATGTATCTATTATTCTGGCTGAGCCTATCTACTCCGTCGAACACTACACCTCCTGCTCATATATAACAATACACTTTCACTGTTAATTTATAACAAAATAATGATTAATGTTGTTGAACAATTTGACTATAACATAAGTAGGTAGGTGCATAAACAAAAATAATTAAATGAAAAAATAAATTCAACATATACATTTTTAAGGGTTATTTAAATTAAATGGTTGAATGATTCGCTTACATTAAACTAGCCTCAAATCACTATTTAAAAAAATGCATTTCTATTTAATTTTATAAAAAATAATGACCCCGATCGGGGGTATAATTTGAGTTGTATTATTTTGTTCATATATTAAATTGTATTATAATAAACTTTACATTGTATTTATTATTTGATATTTTATTGTTTTTTTTTCTGAAATACTATATATTTTATATTATTATTATGGAATCAAATCCAGCAGAATTCATATTAAAACCGTGGAATCGATAAAATCGAAAAATTCAAATCAAAGCATGTACTGAATTTGAAACTTACAAGATTGTTGTGAACTCGTAATCAACAAGTCAACAGCCATAGTCCAGATTTATAAAGATATGGACAATGTAATGGACAATAATGGACTGAATGTCGAGAGTGAATTTTTGGGTAAACATTGTTAGAAAAAAATAGCGACCAACTATTTGGTCCATTCCTTCTATACCTATTAATATAAAGAGAGAGAAGTTGAACACAAAATATAACAACATTTTTCGTAACCTATGGCAGGGTATGAGGACGCGCAGTCCATAGTATAATATTAATATATGTCTGTGGTCGTAATATTTGTTTTAAAAAAATATGTACTTACGTAATAAATAAAAATAATTTTGATAAAAAATTATCTTGTTATCTGCAATTCGAACTATTTTTTAATTCATCAGGCCTGTTATTTAACTGTTTTGTACAAGTAACTGACTGCAGTGAATAAGTGCTTGGTTAACAATCTTTAGGTTAATTTTTGATAAAATAACAGACGTTTCGTGATAGATAGGTTACATTATTGATATAGAATTGATATATAGAATATTTTGTAAATCTTCGGAATAAAAATTAGAAAAGTTTAAATTAAATCGTATTGTGGTGACTGATGACTGAGAATCTTTAACTGGCGTATATACCCACAGCATACACAATATTCATAGCAAATATATCCATAGCTAATACATTTTTTTACTGGAACCCAGGGCTCCCACTGTTAGACCTAAAGTACAGTGACCCGAATAGTTTAGGGGCCCGTTGAAATTGATTGGAAATTTTGATAGAAATAATTATTTTATAATGGTATGTTCATAACTTTTTTATTCGTCATTTTGAATCTCAAAATACTTGTTTCAAGCTTTACTTTAAAATGCTTTCTTAGAGCACACTTAGCTATGTTACGAGGGTATTGTGGAAATTGCATGCTTCAAGCTATCATTGTTTAGGCTTTACGTTGATCAGTCAGTGAGTCAGTCGGGGACACGTTCGATTATAATTTCGATTACAATCCCGAACACTTCGTTGCCCGTAATATATGACAATTCTTAAAAAAAATATAATTATTCAACTTATTTTGTGTGTAACTAGCTGCATTAAGTGCAACTCAGCCACCCTTGTAGGCAATCCGACTACGCCGGATCGCGGACAACGCCGATGAGCGGCTACATGTATAAAAATATTCGATTTCATGCATGCTTGTACTTGATCTGCCCGATGAACATTTGGCAACCAATAAAATAATAAATACTTATTTCTATTAATTATGAAAAATTGTAATTATTCAACTCCTTTTTTGTATAACTCGCTGCAGTAAGTGCAACTCACACACCCTGGTAGGCAATCCGACTACGTCTGATCGCGGGCAACGCCGATGAGCGGCTATAATATGTGTAAATATTCGATTTAAAGCATGCTTGCACCTGATCTGCCCAAATAACCAATAGCAACCAATAGTAAATAAATACTAATTTATACTAATTATTTCTCCTATAACCAATAGCAACAATTTAACAATTTATAAACAAAAATATCTATCGTAAATCTCAAAATCTGTGTTTGAGGACTCCTCTGGTTGAGCCTATCGGGTTCAATTGTAAATCTAAACCATTCACGGACCCACTCAAGTACACACAAAAAATTTCATCAAAATCGGTGCAGTCGTTTAGGAGGAGTTCAGTGACATACACACGTACAGTAGAATTATATAATATATAAAAGAAGAAGATATAATGTATCGTATCAAAATATTATAATAAGTGTATCTCAGTTTAAGTTTTGGCATTGGTGACCTAGCTATGTGAACTAATTCTACCGAGATGGATAATCCACTGGCGGCGGATTGAAGATCTTTAAAGAAGGTGTCTGGTATCAAATTAGATAGAGTTGGTAATTTGGGGAGGCCGAAATTGAAAATTCTCAGTATAATTTTTAAAATAATCGAAAATAAAAAAAAATGTCAAAAGTTTTTTATTTGTTGGGCCAAAATACTTAAAAAATGTAATACAACAGGTTCCTCATAAGAATATTTAATATCAGTTGAAAAACATTAAAGATCCAAGGGTACGATTTTTTTTTATAATTATTTAAATTTCAAATTTTGCCAACATATTATATCAAAATTTCGAAAATTGTCAACCTATTTTGTAGTTAAAAATTATAAAACGTTCAATATTTATAGGTAAGTATTGAAATTTTAATACAAGAACTCTCATAAATTGTTCATACAATAACAAACAAATCTAAATTATATATAAACAGTTGTTTTTTATTTTAATTTTAAGTACCTATACATTTTTACGAAATTACATATTACCATGAATAACGTTTTTAGTTATTTTGTCGTAATTTAAATATATTATTAGTGGGTATTTGAAACTTTTTGCGTATATTATTATATTTTATACACACAATGACGTTTTCAATAGTATTTTGTCAAAAATGAATTTAACCTATCTACTGTCGTTGTAACGCCTAATAGTAAAATAAATTACTTTAATCACAATAATATCATAAAAATATATACTTAATAATAATATAGGCCAACCGTCTTCGCTCAGAATCGTTTTTCGTATACAATGGTTGTTGACGTCGCACCCGCATATCGGGCATATGTTGTCTCCGTCTTACACGCGTGTGATATACTAAATTTTACGCTCAGTAGATCACATTATGTAGGGCATCTTAGTCAGTTATGAGTATTTTAAAATTGTAAATTCTTTGTACATCTTTAAATACTTATAACTCGATTTAAAATTAAAATATAACAAAAAGCCAATGAGATGCCCTATATAATAATCTTACTTTTAAATTTTATAAGAGGTAAATTCACTCTTCAATCTGCCGAGCTTATAACATTTTCCATATCGTATGTGTGTAAGACGGGGGCAAAATATGCGGTCCTCTTAAAATTTAACACATCCAGTTGGATGCAGTGACTGGTAGTCAGACTCTTAATATAGGTATAAAGTGTTACCCGATTTATTATATTTATTTCATGCTAATACTGTAATATGTGCCTATACAGGGGACAAAGGAGACTTGCATTTTCTAAACTAAAACAATTATTTTTAATGCATATTAACAAATACTTTCGGTGGCCAGTTTTTGTTCTAGATTTCCTAGGTAGAAAAATTAGATTTTTTTAATTGTTGTTAAGCTTAATATGACACTGAATAGGACTATTATATGTATTACATCTTTTTTACTTTAGCTATCAGTTTAGGTATCACAGAAATAAAAAAAAATTTAGTTTAATATGTAACTGCTATTATAGTATTATACGATTAAATACATTTTAAGAAAATCTACTTTTAAATAAATGATTTATAATTGTAAATTATTTAATGGAAATGTTGAGTATATTATATTATATGTTGATACATTTTTCTATTATTACTTGAAACTGAAATGCTGGTAAAAGAAAAATAATCTAACCTCATTAATCTATCCTAAATACAAAACACTCTTGTACAGTTGTACACAACTATATAACACAGCAAGTATTAAATCTTTACACATTGCGAGTAAAAATTTTAGCATACAGAATTAGATCATTTTTGATAGCTTATGTATAAAACTTTTTCATAGGAATTAAGAGTAGAATAATAGATAATTTATAATATTCTATATAAATCTAATTGTAATGTAAGTTACCATTACCAACATAATTCAGATTGAAATAATTGCAGTATATTTTTTTTTAATATAATACATTCCCAAAGTAAACATAAGGTTAAAATAATATTACAACACAATATTTGTATTGTGAAAAACTCATGTAAAAAAAAACCCCATAATTTAGTCAAATTGTTTAAAGTAATGTAATTATAATTATATTTAAAACACAGTAGAAATCAATACATTATACAAGTAAATTTCTAAATGTATGGCACTATTTGATTATTACTTACAATTTAAAAAAGAATAAACATAAACAATGATATTATTTAAGTTAACTAATTTCACTTTAGCTAAGTAAAACCTAAATTCGCAGAAGTAAAATTTGAATGTCCAAAATTATAAGATTATAGTTTTATACTATTATACTATAAAAAGTACTAATATATTTCAATAGTTCACAATCAATATATTGTAAACAATTAAAACAATAATATTATTTTCATGTTGGTAAGAAAAAAAGATAAACTAAAGTAAATAATATAATTCAAAATCAGTTAATTTAAATTCAAAATTTCAGCCCAGATTAATGTTTTATAATGAAGTTGAGACAATATATTACATAGATTAATCATATAGATATTCAGATCATTTCATTGTGGCACTGAATTCTTATTTTGATGTAAAATATAATAATTTTTTTGTAAATCTTTAGATTTCAGGCCTTAATTATAAATTATAATCCTATGCAAAAATTCAATTATTATTCAGTGATATATACATAATAAATAAAAACATATAAAATCTATTATTATTCTTTTAAGTCTTTAGTTTTAGGCCTTAATTATTAATTATAACTAAAATATTTTTAATTTGGTATACAATTATAATCCTGTAGAAAAGTTCAATTTTTTTTTCAGTTATGTATAAATAATAAATAAAAACAAATTAAATTAAAAAAAAACTTGAATGGTAGCAAAGATGAAATTACACAATTGAGCCTATTTGTTTAGAAATAATTCATATTGTATTAATTAGAAACTCTGAAACTGCTTACTAATAATTATTTATTTGGCTTAATTCAGTTTGAAGGTAAGATTACCAAACATCCGCTTCTTCTTGGACATACTCAGACGTTACTGTAACATCCTAGAAAATAAAATAAACATTAATTTCATTTATATCTTATTTTATGAACATTTTTTAATATAATAAATTTAGTGATATTCAATAAACTTAAGTATATTATATTACTAGAATATGCTACTTTTAATTTTTAAATATTTGATTAATGTTTAATGCTGAATAAACTGAATGAATACCTGGTATAATAAACTGAAATAAAATATAGGATTCTAATTATCATATTGAGGGACATACTTGTAGCAGTGAAAAGAGCTTTCACTGTAAAACCGTGATTATTTAAGTCATTCTGGCAGTTTGTTCAATTAATAAATACTGATTAATATGGTTTCAAAATATAATTAATGATAAAAATATTTGTCAAAATTTATAATCGAATCATACTATTTTAATCGTGAAAATAATTTTTGTATAGGTTTTAGTGTTAAATTTATGAGAAATATTAAATGAAACAAATTGCTGTGTAAATATTATTTAAAATATTTAGTTAATGAATGAATTCATTTTTACTGATGCAGACTAAAGAAATAATGTAATTTTTTATAATATTATATTCAATATCTGAAATTAAATTTAAATTTGCAACGAATAAATTACAAATAAATTACATAAACACTAAATTAATAACAAAGACATTTTCACAAACTATAATGAATTACATAGAAAATAAATAAATTATGTACCGATCTTATGTCATTAAACTGACTCAAGGGTTCCTGAAATCCACAGCTATACTGGGATAAAAATTCTGGAATATTTTGATCTGCCTGAAATCATAAACATTTTAATTGTTGTAAGCTGTATTATTACATAAGCTATAAATTAAAACTAAAGAGTTTAAAAAATTTAGTTTACCAGTTTAAGAGTATTAACTAAATATGGAGCCATGGCAAAATCGTTATCTGGATCATAAAACGAAACTGCACGGCCTGAATTTCCCAATCTACCAGTACGTCCAATTCTATGCACATATTCTTCAATTGTTTTGGGTAAATCAAAATTTACTACCATTGTAACACCCATTATATCTATAAAAATAAAAACATGATTTTATAAAAATAAATGTTTAATTGCATGTTGAGTGTTATTATTATACATATACATGATAATAGTTTTGATAATTAAAAATATTTAAATAAGATATGTAAACATATTTTATTCCCAGAAATTGTTTACCGATATTTAAAATCAATTAAACAAAGTAGCTGTTTCATGAATACGATTATTATTAAATTATTAACACATATAAAATACAAATTAATGCTGTGTCAAAAAAACTGAAACTAATATAGTATAATATTTTATATATCATTGATGTATATTTGTCTTTGATTGTAATATATATATATATTAAACCTAAACAATGTCTTGGAATATTACATAAAATGTATAAATGTTCAGAACCTAATTGTTATTTATTTATGCATATAAATAATTTCAATAAAATTATTGAAAGCCTAAAGAATCTAATTTAATATAAATTAAATATACCTAGTCCTCTGGCAGCTACAGCAGTGGCTACTAAGATCTTCATTTTTTTGGTTTTGAAATCTCTTAAAGCTTTTTCTCGTTCTGGCTGTTGACGATCTCCATGTATGCTTGTAGTTGGATAATTAAGTTCACTTAGAAAGGCTGCAATGAAATCAGCTTGTCTTTTTTGTTCAACAAAAACAATTGTACCTTGGCAATCATCTATAATAAACATAATGCATAATAACATTAATAAATTACTAATTCAAAGTTTAATGAAACATATTAGGTATATTTAAAAAAAAAACAATACTTTTAAGTATGTACTGATTAAAAAGTTTGCTTACTTGTTTCATTCAGCAAAGCAACCAATTTTTTTTTCTTACTAAACTTATTAACTTCCACAAATATTTGTGTAACATCTTTACAGGCCCCTCCAACTTCTCCAACAGCTACTGATATATAATCTGGTTTTAAATAAAACCTTGCTATCTGTTGAACATTTACAGGCAAGGTTGCTGAAAACATGACTGTTGATCTTTCTGCCTAAAATGATATACTTTTTTATTTGTATATATAACATATAAGTGTATATAGATAAATAATAATTTTAACTAATAATTTATTACAGTTATGTCAAAGTCAAACAATAAGCAAGAGTGAAATATTTTTAACTTTGTAGTACATAGGAATACTAACAGTATATTTAAAAGAAGTTAATATTAGTCTAATATCATTAGGTACACTTGAATGAAAATATAAATATTTACCGACGACACCATAGTTTTATCACTTAATATGCGTTCAATATCAAGTGAGAAACCCATGTCCAACATCCGATCAGCCTCATCAAGAACAAAGAATCGCAAATATGAAAAAGTAATTAAACCTCGATTCATAAAATCAATTAAACGTCCTGGAGTAGCCACAATTATATGAACACCTCTCTAATAAAAAACAATATAAATTATATACTTCTTTACAAAATTACTATTTATTTTACCAGAATTTTTTCTTTTTGGTGATAAATTGCTGTTCCGCCATAAAGAAGTTCACATTGAATTGAAGTACCTCTGCTCAATTTAGTTGTAACTTCACATATTTGTATAGCAAGTTCTCTCGTGGGTGACAGGATTAAAACTTGTGGCTTGCAGTGAATGTAATCAACAAATAATTCAGATGGTTCACTGATTAAACTGTTTAAAATTGGTAAAACAAAAGCTGCCTGAAAATCAAAAATAAATTACTATTCTGTTTATAATAATAAAAGCATTTAAATAACTCTTTTAACTTACAGTTTTCCCAGAGCCAGTTTGTGCACTAGCTAGCATATCTTTTCCATTCATAATGATTGGTATAGCATACTTCTGTATTGGAGTTGGAACAGTATAATGAAATTTGGCCATATTGCATAATAATATTTCACGTAGCCCAGACTCATGAAATGATGTTATGTGTTTGGGTACTTCCATTCCACTTACTGTTACTTCAATTTTATCGTATTTATTAAAGTTTAATCCTGCTTCCATCGTTAAGTCATCATTTTCCTCAAAGTCTGGAGGAATATAAGTTGATTTCTGGATGACAGGTTTTTCAAATTTTCCATTGCTTTTATCATAATTACCATTTTTGTTTGAATTTTTGGCAAACCGTGTACCTTGCTGGTAGCCACGACCACTATTATGATAACCGTTACTTTCATATTTTTGATAATTATGGCTATTATAACTATTTTGCTCGGTATAACCATTGAATTCTGAATAATTTCCAGTATCTGTACTATTGGTTACTTGCTCACTTGAAATCGGATTTCCCCAAGAATCATTTAAGGATTGCGGTTCACCAGATTCAAGATCAGTAGTATCAGTTTGATAATCAACTTCAGATTTTGTTTGATTAGAGTCGGCACAACCAGTATCATTAAAAGATTCATTGTTTTGATCATAACAACAATTATCGGCCAGTTTATCATCATCAGTGTAACCATTGTTATTAATTGGATCCCAATCTGTATAATTTGTGCACACATTAGATTTATGACCGTTAGTTTTAGTTAAATCCCAATCGTCAGCATCACTAGAATCCCAACGATTATTTATATTTCCAACTGTATGACCAGTTGCATTTTGGTCTGAATTTACACATTCTGTATTTTCTGCTAATATATTGTTCCAATCTTTTTCCATTTTAATTATTTCTGGAAACAAAATGATTAATTGTATTTAAAATAATGTAAAATAATAATATAAAATGCTACGGATAAGTTACAAATGTAAAGAAAAATATATAAGTAAAAAGTACTACCTATTTTTAAAATATAGTTTGAAATATATAATAAATACTAAACTGATTAATAGTTAGGTACCTATAATAATTAATAGGTATTAATGAGTGATAGAACTTAAATTTATACAGAATTTCTATAAAACATACATTTTTAGACCAACATCAAGAAGAGAAAAATAAGTTTCACAGAATCTTCAGCCTGATAAATAAATTAACATTTAAACAACAGAGAAAAGTTATGTAACAATATTTTGTTAATGTTTAGATCTCAGATTAAATATAAATATAAGAGTTCTTGTGTTATTTGCTACTATATTATTTTTATTTTTATGTAGGTTCAGTAGAAACTCGATTAACCATCACTGTCGGGAACGGGACAAAGACCTTTAACAGAAATACAATACAAAACATAATTTTTAAATAAACTTATGTATTTTACAACGTCATTTGTTGACAAAAATAATAAAATATGATAATACTAATCCGCACACACAGGCTACTCGTCAGTCACTGGTTAAATTAAATTAAATTAAAAACTATTCAATTTGTCTGTTATCGCTTCTATTGCAATGATATTATAAACTATCTTTATACACTTGATTGTTGCCGCATTAGGCACCGCGGCGAGTTTATCGAAATTGCATCATTAACTTTCTATTGACGGTCACCGATGACGGATAATAGAGTGACGGTTAAACAAGTTACTACTGTATTATAAAATAAAATTAAAGGTAAGTACACTTTAACCTTATGTAATAGATTATATCCTAATAAAATCCTATACCTAAAATATAAATGGGGTGCCTAGAACATATAGGCATCTTCTTTGCTGAACATTTAGTCTGCCTATTATGGTTTAATTTTATTTATTTATTTATTTATTTCAACGGATCAGACGATCCAATTACAATAATTTAAAATAACATAGTTCATAACTGAATATTAGAATAAAATAATAATACAGTAATAATACAATAATAATAAATAATAAGCAGTAGTACATATTTAAATACAACAAATTTTGTTTACATAATTATTAAATAATTCAACGGAATTAAAACTAAATAAATCAATGTTTAAATCATTTGCTATTGACATTATCCTATTCATAGGAGAAGCAGACATATAATTTGTTTTATGTGTAAAAATATAAAACATAGTGGTTGATCTTGTTCTGCACTGAGGGACATAAAAATTAAGAAAACCTAAAATTTCAGGGCAATTGATGTGACCTATGACGAGCTTAAATAAGAATTTCATATCAAATATTTTTCTTCGTTCAGATAAACTACCAATATCAAAATAACTTAATAGTGGTTTATAAGGAGAATGAGGCATACGATTTAAATTACATTTAAAAGCCATAAATCGTAGGAAACGGTTTTGAATATTATCTAAACATTGACTTTGATAATTTAAGTAAGGCGAGCAAACAACAGTGTTGTATTCTAATTTTGAACGGACTAAACTAGTGTATAATGTTTTAAAAACAGCAGGATTAGTGAAATCCTTACAATTTCTAGTAATAAAGCCTAAAATCATAGAGGCTTTCCTAACCGTATGTAATAAGTGTTAATTATATGTGAGAGCAGAATCAAAAATTACACCTAAATCACTAATATCATGAACACGTGACAAAGGAGACTGACTAATATTATATGATGCTATAAGTGGATCCCGAGATCTAGTAAAAGATATAATTTTACACTTATCAATATTCAATGGTAGTTTATTAATAGAACACCAATCCAACAATATATTCAAATCATTTTGTAATAAAATTGTATCGTTGTGAGAATTTATTTGTCGAAATACTTTCAAGTCATCGGCAAAAAGAAGTTTTCTTGAATGTAAAAAATTTAAATCATTAATAAATAATAGGAATAATAAAGGAGCTAAGTGAGAGCCCTGAGGTACACCGGATGTTACAACGAAAGGATTCAATTTGTAATTTTTATACTTTATAATTTGTTTCCTGTTTGATATATAGGATGAAATCCAAGATAGAAATGGGTCCTGAATACCCATGTTATGAAGTTTAGATATGAGTATTGCATGGTTTACCTTGTCAAACGCTTTCGAAAAGTCTGTATAAATAACGCCGACTTGGGATCTAGAAGCAAAGGCGTCTAATATTAATTTATGAAAGATTAAATGATTTTTAGTTGTTGATTTACCACTTAAAAAACCATGTTGGTCTTCACATACTAATTGAGATAGTAGAGGAGTTATTTTTTTTGATATAATTGATTCAAAGATTTTTGGAATTATTGAAAGTAGGCTGATTGGACGATAATTTGTTACACTTGATATATCTCCACCCTTAGATATTGGTGTAACAAAACTTGTTTTCCAAACGGTTGGAAAAGTACCAGTAGATAGAGATAGGTTATATAAATACATTAATGGAATAGTTAATACGTATTTGCAGTTTGAAAAAAAAATACTGGGAATCATGTCAGGGCCCGGATTAGATTTATAAGTAATTGTATCAAGTTCATTTAAAACATCAGTTATATTTAAGACTACAGAAAATAAGTTTAAATCTGAGGTTAAAGCCGAGCGAAATGTAAGAGAATCTGTTGTGAATATGTCTGAACTGACATAGACATTAGAAAAATAATAATATATATTATATAACTTAGCCCTTATTTAAATAATTTAGATGTATAGAAACTACCTAAATTTGTTCATAGTAACAATTTATTTCATATTTTCATGGTCAGTTACTTTACATTAATTTTATTTCTAACATATTTTGACTTTTTCTTTAATTATTTTTTTTATTTACAGTTACAAAATAATAAAATATTTCTTGGCCAAATATTGTATAACAGTAAAGATTAAAAAAAAGTTGATATTTAAGTTAACAAATTAAAATTTTTATTCCAGAAGTTTTATGATTAATCAATCTGTATGATGGACAATAAATAGGTATAGGTAATATACTATTATCAGAAAAACACATTTTGCCATTCATCTTGGCATGTGCTTGTAGAAGTTAAACTTTATATACATATTAGCTATATTATAATAATTTATAATTGATGTTCTCACATGCACACTGATTATAATTAACTATAAGCACAACTACTCACAAGTACACTTTTATTGCCTATATTAAACTCCTTAAAAATAGACATGGTATGATACTTTATGGTAAGTCATAACATGTAATAAAAATAAAATATTTACAGTCACATAATAATATTAAATCTATTATATATTATATTAAGGATATTAATAGTTTGTAGGTACTGAAATATATGCTGTGCATCATGGTTTATAATAAATCGTTTACCACACCGATGAAGACGAGTGTCTACAACCAGGTGGTGTTTTCCGTTAATTTTTATAAGTACATCAAACAGCAGAAATACAAAAAATATTTTTAGGTCCATAGATACAGGCCAGCAAAATATATTCCAAGAAAAAATTGGTTTTGGTGAGATTACTTATAGGCTGTAAGATTTAAACGTATTAAACAATCATAATACAGTCAATGGTAGGTACCTACTATAGTACAGGCAATAGGTACAGCGTAAAAATGTGGTCGGACCGCGAAAACGCTGACGATAAAAAAAAATAATGATTTAGATCCCTTGTAAATATTGCCTGTTGCGTATCTACCAAACAATATGAATGCGGAAGCTAAATTAATATAAATAGTTGAAAATGAGTATTAATCAGGTGATAAATTACACGTGCGTGTAAAATGAATGGTCGAGAAAAAAAATGTAGCATATTAGATTTGTACAGACGCATTGTAATAATACTATATAGCAGTCGCCAGTCGCTCACCTGAATACCGTGATGGCGCAGTAGTAATATTATTATCGTTATTGTCGTCAACAATAATAATAATTGCGGTAGTGTGACGACCGGACGCAGAGAAGTCAACAAGACTCCGTGACGAAATGAATAGGCTTGGAATCGGCGGGACAGGAGCGTAGTACTCGAACGAACGAAACGCGTGAAATACCGTGGTACACTGGACAGTGGACAGCAGGCGCCGGTCGTCATCGTGGTCTGGTCGCGCACGGTGCACGGTACACCGGTTGGAGTGTAAACAGTGAGAGAGAGAGAAAGAGAGGGGGGAAGAGAGTATGAGAGAGCGAGTGAGGGTGCGAGCGTGAACGAGTGAGAGAACGAACGTTTGCGAGAGAGAGAACACACGGTGGAGAAAACGGTCTTGTGGGACAGGGAGGGAGCGAGGCGTCGAACGGTCGTGTGGGAGAGGGCGCTACGGTATACGCCGGCGGAGGCGCGCGACGCGAACGCACCGGAGCAATAACAATATTGACATATTGTACACCGCAGTGACGAGGGGGAAGAGAGGTTTTTGAAAAGACGAAACAACATTATAAGAACTATTGTCCGGACGAGACTCGACCCTCGACGATTCCACGAATGTTATCCATTAATCGGTGGGTATATGTTAGTGGGCGACGGGAGAAAACGAGGGAGGATTATTCTTTACGTCTCACAGGGCCATAAAAATATATATGGAAAGAAAGGAAAAAAATAAATAAATAATACGAAAAACACGAATAACACGTGTGTGCTTCAACACATCGCACACATTTATATACACACACGAAAACCGGTTGAAAACACTGCATTCTGGCTACGTAGTAAATGTTGTATTTCGTATGCGTTAGTAGGTACCTATATATTATTCAGTTTCAGCTGCAATTTCTTACTTTTTCGGCAGTTCTGCGCCGGCTCGCCGGTACCGATTATACATATAATACGTACATCGCACACGGTATTCTTACCACATATGCGTGTGCATCTGTGTGTGTGTGTGCGTGTGTGTGTGTGTGTGTGTGTGTGTGTGTGTGCGTGTGTGTGTGTGTGTAGTGTTATAAGCCGGTAGGCTTACAACGAGTTTTTGTAGAAAGTGAAGGCAACTCAAAATAAATAACAATTTGTTAATTAATTAAGTATATTTTTAACAAATAAACAGTCACATATCGACAATGATAAAGTACAAGTCATACGCTTGTTGTAAGACTGATCCCTCTTGCTCATAACAATCCACTTATATATCTGAATTCATGTCAATAATTAAACAGTTTATATTCGCATTACATACTTGTGTTACTTTCCTTATGACTATAATGTTTCACAATCATTCGTAGAACCCTGATATCCGTTCATTGAATATAAAGTATTGTCAGTATTGATTAGTACTACGTGTTAATAATATTACAACTACGTAGGTGGTCCTCTACAGTAGTGTGTGTGTGTGTATGTGCGCGTATGCGTAGATACGTGTGTGAGTGTGTGTGTGCATGTGTTTGCGCGTTTGCGTAGATACGTGTGTGAGTGTGTGTGTGCATGTGTTTGCGCGTTTGCGTATATATTATGTGCGTGGGAGTGTGTGTGTCAAAGCTACACGCATTCACCTTTCATTTCATTAGCCTAACCACAATCACAGTTATGCCGTTCCGCCACAATCTCGGAAAGTCGGAACATTTTGAATAATTTATAATATATTATTATTAAAAAGATAATTTGCCTAAAATATATACAATAGTGCAATGAATAGGTAACAATGCCGTTGCCGTAATTAAAACATCGTCCGTCTTCGATTATTACTGATGTAATCGGTGATCAGTTATCAGTTATTACTTGTTATTACTAATCATTATAGGTTTATGCAAGCCATGATTCACGGGACTGCGCCAGTTACCTATTCATTAGTAAATGAAAAATCATTGATAATGTTGTCTCTGGACTCCGGCACGAGACTGGTTTAGTACAGCTGCAGCGTTCGAAAAGATAAATAATAATTATCACGAACGGGTGGTGGCTGGTGTGCGACATGCGCATAGCTAGGATTTAGTAGTTATTGGGACAATTGGGCTATTAAAGCTTAGAAAGACGAAGTTCAAAATAAACCATTGAATCAATAGTCTTTTTTCGTCGTTAAAAATTTTAATTTCAAAAAAACGAAAATCGATAAATCATATATGATTTAAATGAGATATGATGTTAATTTAGCGCTTCCAGTTCTACCCACAAATATATCGTTGCGCTGCATTACGGTGCAATACGTTTTATTTAATTTACCAAATTATTGGAAGTGTGGATTTATATAATTTTAAATAAAAAAAATGAATTAATTCATAATAGCCTTGAATATTGTACAAAATATATTCAATGATAATAGTGTGAGTGTGCGGAAAATTATAGACTAGGAACTAGGTATAGGTACAGACATAGGCGCAATTAGGTGGGGCTAGGGGGGCTTAGCCCCCCCCCCCCCAAATATTTTTTTAGTCCCCCTAAATAAAGCCATGACTTACGTACATTTTATTCGTCATAGAATACGGGAAAATTTTTTTTTAAATTAAAAAAAACCTGAAATTATTATTATTTAAGTTATTATCCAGGTTGCACATTTCATAAAAAAAAAATATACACGAGTTAAACGCATTGGTCACACTGGTTCTATATCGACAACCGTGGTTATCATTTATCAGTTATCGGCTAACAGTATGAGTTGACAGTAGTTGTAAGTTATCATATCAACGACCCGCGTTCGTTATGTCACGCACGTCCACAGTCCACACGTACGACGTACCTTCTACTTAGTGTTTAAATTTTAATTGCAAATAACGATTATCGCAATGTCTACGACCAACTATTTTGATATTTTTAAACCTAAAAATGGAGAAAAAACAAACCTTAATGTGATGAAGCCGAAGGTAGGAACTACTGCGAGTGTGACTACAGTGACTACAGTCACCGAAATTACTACAAACTCTAATTTGAATCTTGGTGATTTAACGTCTGGTCCTGCAAGACCTATTTTAGAGGTAAGAATCTTATGTGACATTAAAACTCGTAGTTCACTATTACTATAAGTAATTAGTATTATCCTAAAATGCTTATTGCTTATAAATCTGTGATCTGGTTTTTTTAACTTGCACAATGACTTATATTTACTCTTTTCTTGCAATTTTGCTTACTGCTTTGTGATACTTAGGTTTACCCAAAAACTAAGCATGGTAATCAGAATCGCTCATTTTCTGCTGCTTATTTTAATGAATTTAAATGGCTCGAATATAGTGTTCAAAAAAATGCTGTTTTCTGTTTTGTATGCCGTAATTTTTCCCATGATTCTGGTTATACCGAAGAGACTTTTGTTCAAACTGGATTTTCAAATTGGAAAAAAGCAAGTTTACTAATTATTAGTTATTACTTAACTACTTAAGTAAAGTATTAATCGAGAACATTTATTTTTACCATTTAATGCTACAAATTACAATGCAACATTATTATTTATTATGTACAATTTTAACATTTATTATGTAATTATGTTTAGTTATCTACAAAATTAAAAATGCATGCGTCAAGCAAAATACATTTGAATTGCCTAACACAAATGATGTCCTATGAGTCAACTATAAAAGAAGGTTCTATAATGAGTAAAATGTCTTCAGTTCATCAAAAACAAGTTGATAAAAATTGTACCTACTTATCATATTTGATTGATATTCTACTGTATTTAGCAAAACAAGGGCTGGTGTTTCGAGGTCACTCTGAAACTATTGAATCTCAAAATCAAGGTAATTAAAAGTTAATAGTAAAATATAGTTTATAAAATGGCTAATTTATTTAAAATTAAAGTACAATTTACTTATTAACTTTTTTCAGGTAATTTTAAAGAGTTATGTGTTTTATTTTCAAAACACTCACAAGAATTTTCTGAAATATATAATCAAAAGATTAATCTTACAAGTTGGAAAATTCAAGAAGATATTATATCAATATGTGCTGACCAAGTAAAAAACCATATTATCAAAGAGATAGATAACATAGGATTTTTTGATTTGATGTGTGACGAAGCCCGGTATGTTTAAATTATACATTATATAATAATTAATAGCTATATATTAACTATTCATATTAAAGGAAGTAATAGAAAACATTATTTTTTAACTTTAATTTTTGAAGGTGTTATAAAGAGGAACAACTTTCAATTTGTGTTAGATACACTGTGAAATAACAAGCGTATGAAAGATTTTTAGGATTTGTGAATGTATCATCGGGCCAGGATGCAGATCATATTGTCTCTTCTATCATCAGTTATTTTGAATCTAACAAAGTCAATTTGAAAACTTTAAATATAATTGCCCAATCATATGATGGGGCAAGTGTGATGTCGGGTTGCTTAGGAGGAGTTCAAGCTAAAATTAAACAGTTGTATCCTTGTGCTATCTATACGCACTGCATGGCGCATCGGTTAAATCTTGTTGTAGTGGACATGTGTAAAAATATAAAGGTGAAAATAATTTGATAAAAAATTATAATATATTATTATGTTGAAATCAAAAATATTTATTTTAGAGTGCTCGTACTACATTCAATGTATTAGAAGCAATATATGTACACTTTTCACGACCCTCAAACAACAAAAAATTATGTGATATTCAAATGCAATTGGGCTTAAAGAAAGGGACCGTACTAAGAATCTGTGACACTAGATGGGTGTGCCGTTATAAAAATTGTGAAGCTATGTTATTAAACTTTAAAAATATTATTGAATTTCTTACAATTGAAGTTGATGAAAATAATGACAAATATGCTGCTCAAGCATTAGGTAATGCTACAAAATACCTTTTTTTAAAACATTAAAATTTAAATTTCCACTATGTTTTCAGGTATATTAACTTCAATTCAAAAACCAGAATTTTTAATTTTAATTACTATTTTAAAAACTGTTTTGGGTATCATAAATGTCTTGAGCAACAAACTGCAAAGTAAATCTGCTACTCTTGGAAACTCTTCTAATGTTGTTCAAAGTGTTATCACTACTTTTGAAAATATGAGATCTGACAGTGAATTTACAGAAATATGGCAGACAATTACAAAATTAGCAAATGAAAATAATGTTGAATTATCCACAGCATGTATGTTTTGAGAAGAATATCTTGGTTAAAATCTGTTTTATTAAAAATTACTGTTTATATTCCTTTTACAAGGTTACAAACGTAAACGCAAAGAGCCTAATGCTCTTAAAGAATATGTTGTAACAACTACTACTGGACAAGAGTGTGATGATGAGCAAACGGATACATCAGTTAAGGTATTTTGGAGAAGCACAGCATATATGGCAGTTATTGATACTACATTAGCTAATTTAAAGTATAGATTTTCAAATGATAGTTTGAAATTGGCAAACTCAATCGATAGTTTTTGTAAAATGGACTATAATAATGGACTTTATTTCATCAAACACTACAAGGTAAATTTAAGTTAATAGTAATCTAAGTAAGTAAATAATAATTTAATATTTTTTATTTATTTTAAGGATGTAACACATACATCAATTGATTTTCTGAAGTCAGAGATGCTTGTTGCCAAAAACTGCCTGGCTAGAATTAAGGAGAACTTTGATATTGATGATATCAAACAAGTGGTCACTGAAGATGTGTAATCCAAATTTATATAAATTGCTACAGGTAGCTTTCACAATACCTGTTAGTTCCGCTACATGTGAACGTTCGTTTTCTTCTATGCGTAGATTAAAAACTTGGCAGAGGACTACAATGACACAAGAGCGATTTTCAAATTTATCAATAATTAATATTGAAAGGGATCTAACAAATAGTTTAGAGACAAAAACAATTATTGATAAATTTGGAGCAGCTCATAGAAAATTAGTATTCTATTGAATAATAACTTAATTAAAAATTAAAATATTGTAATATCATATGAATTTATTTATTTGTCAGTAGCCATCCGGACATCCAGTTTATAAGCTTATGGGGGTGCGGGGGCGAAGCCCCTGCGGGTTAGTGTGACTTAAACAATTCTAGCCACCCCAAAAAATTGACCCTAGTTGCGCCTATGGGTACAGACTAGTACAATAACCTAGTTCAACTATACTGAATTACTACGAATTACAATGTTATCAACTAAATCGATCGAAAAATAAAACTAGATTGTACAATGATGAAAACTGAAAGAAAGTGAGGTTTACGAAATATTTCTATTGTAAAGTTAAATATACAAAAATAAATACAAGTTCAAAAATAATGCAAAGTAACGTAAAACTTTCCAAATAAAATATACAATTTTTTAATTAGCCTGGCGTGAAAGCGTTCAGAGCTAAGTGATTATAGTACATCTGAATTCAGTGATTCAACGAATCATAGTCAAATGTTTGTGGAAAAAATATCTGGTTAAAATTTTGAACGGAAAATATATCAACTGAAAAAATATATACGTACATGCGTATTGTAATGTATGTATGTTACCTATAGAATTGAACTTATCATTGAAATCTCTCAGTATTTTTCAAGTGATAGAATGAAACTTTACAACGAATCAACAGTTAGTTAAAAAATACTTCTTGAATTATGTCAACAGTACCACAACAGGAAATTTAATATTATTAATAACACATTTTAAAAAGAATACAATATTATTGTTTTGAAAAAATACATAATCTCGTACACTTCCTGACAATCCCCCTCACCGCCTTAAAAGACGTTGGTGTCGTGATATTTTATAATAAAAAAAAAAACTAATAAATTAGATATGTTTAATTTAAATCTGAAGGATCTATCATTGATGGCCCTTATCATGCCATTATTTCATTATATTATATTGTTTTGTTGAACATATTCTCACATTTACTTATTGTGTTTTTGTTAATACAGATTGTACATTTTCTAATGAAAAAAAAAAATACATTTTAATTATATCCATATTTATTTTTATTCCTAATTTTTAAAAGAAATACGAAGTTTTAAAAAAAACTATAGTTTTAATAATTGTCCTATTTACTTTTAGATTCTGAGTAGCAGTCATTTGGACCATCCAATATAATTGTGATTTGGGAATTTTGCCCACTTCTTAAGTTGGTTTGCCTGGGACATAGATAAATTCCTGACAGGGTTTATGTCATTCATACAAATATGCATACTAAAAAAATAATTTAAATGACGCAAGAGCAATGAACCCTGACAGCACCAAGACCATCCTAGGATGGTCAAAGGACGGTCTACCAGGGATCACTGGACTAACATAGGAACTTCCTTTTTTGGTTGTAGACCATCCAGGAGGTTCCCAAGGCAGTCCATAGACTTCCTGATGTCCGAGTTGAGACCATTTATAGGTGCTACCCAATATCTTCCCAATAGCGGGTCATTTGGACACATTAATTTGCCACCCATTTAGGTCCTATTTGATACCTATTGCAGTCATTAATGATGCCCAATTGAGTCTTAAATTACATATATTTAGTTCCTAAACGATTCCCGAAACAGTCTGAAATAGTCCTTCTTCTAATATTATTTTGATGCCTATTTAGGTCGTCACACTTCCCAAATGAGTCTCACATGTATTTATAACCAATAAATGATTCCTGAAAGTATCTGAAATAATAGTGCCTGTATTAATCAATGACAATGGTAAGATGTCTTGTCAGATTGATGCATTATTTATTTATGGTGAATATTTATGACACTATTTTCCAATTGAATATAAAATAGTATAATATATTGACCTCTTTAATGATTCCTGAAGCTATTTTTGACTTTCTAAAACTGTATCAAATTTGTAACATCATGTTTTAAAATAAATAAGTTTGAGTAAATAATTAACAAATACTATTACAATACAAAAGAATAATTTTTATTATTTTAATCAAACAATAGTTATAATAATAGTATTTATACTAACAAATTTAAATAACAACACAACAAAATTACTTATTTTAAATTTTAAATATATTGTGAGACTGTTTATGAATTATAAATTAAAATATTTGATTATAGATATTTTTTCTTTGATGCATTTTTAATAAAAAAAAAACTAATAATTATTAAGAGACAAAAGAATATTTTTTATTATTTTTATCAAGCAATTGTTAGTAGATGAAATACTAACAAATTTAAATCAATTTATACACATCAGTTGTCTATATATACTAACAATTGTTTGATAAAAATACATTATTTTTTCTCTAAATAAATTAGTTTTTTATGAAAAATCAATTTTTTAAACATATTGTAAGTTGTGGCAATATTTAATTATATATATAAAAAAATGGTTTAAGGATCAGTAATGTCTTTATTGTGTCTTTCATAGCGCTCTTTAGCATGTTTCAGCCAACCTGTAACAGCTTTGTTAATTGATGTTACACTTGCCCCTTTGACGTATTTTAAAATAACACCTTAAATTGAAAACAGAAACATTGATTGAATATAATTGACATATTATATGAACAAAAATAATAAATAACTCACCAGAAATAATTTTAAATAATAATGTGGTTTTAAGAGGTTCTTTGTCTTTTTTATTAAGTGCACCTCGGCCAGTTAATGACATTTTACATCCTAAACGATTTGTAAAAAGTACATCCATAATAGATTTGGTGACTAAAGATACATTTGGACCATGAAATTGTCTAAGCTTTTTAATCTGTAACAAAATTGCCAATAAAATTAATAATAAATAATCATTTTAGAATTATAAAATAATGTTGTAAAATATTTACCAATTTTCTTGAAAATAATTTATCAGTCTTAAGTAATATGTTAACTTCGTTCAATCTATCCAAGGTATCAAGGGGAAATCCTTCCAAAATAACTTCATCTTCACACATGCTTTCATCATTATTAGGATTAAGTTTTTTGACTATGTCTTCCAACATTTGTTGTTGTCTCGCCTGATTTAGAATGACCTTGTTCAATTTTACATTTAGTTCAACCAGTGTTGATATTGTAAATTCTGAATTTTTTTTATTTCTGTTATCTAAAATATGTAAAACATTTTGCATTAAAACTAAATATTAATAACGAAGGCAATTTTAATCATAATGTATGGGGTTAAGTCACTCTTCTACAATAAATCATGAAAAACTGTGACAGCTAAATGGTTGCCCAAAACATGTTAAAGCATCTTTAAGTATTGTAATCATAGACAATTTTTTTTATACATTTTCGTATAAAAACTATGGTTTTACATTGTGCTATGTACTGGTAATATATAAGTACATAACAAAAATTACTATTATATATTTGGTAATACATATGAAATAACAAGGTACAAATTGATATTGTTATGAGATATTCAACTAATAATAGGAACCTCTAAAAAAGGAATAAGAATATTTCCTAAGAATATTTCCGAGTTAAAATCAGAATATTCTAGGGACTTAGGAAATATAATTGTTTGAATATTTAAATCTGAATAACTCACAGTGTAAATTAAAATAATCTTTCGCATTTCAAATAAAAAACATTTTAACCATTTATAAGTTTACGAATTTATTTAAAAAAAAACCAACATCATATCATCATTGGTTGTCTGTAAGCTGTAGTACATTACAATTGTCATTGAGACAAAATAAACATAAAAAGCTAAACCATTGTATTAAGTGCGCAAATGTTACATGTAAGATGAGTGATTGTGTAATATTCAGCCCAATAATGTCACACAGCTGTTTTAATATTCTCAATGACTACCAGAGTAATATTGTTTTTATCTGATTTTTTCAAATCATATTAATTAGTATGTCTACAATAATTTACTTTAAAATAAATATTATTTTGAAGAAAAAAATTAGAATAGTGTATTAGTGTTGGATGTGGTTTAAGTCAATTTACACCAAAACAATTTTTCTACAACTAACTAGACCTGAAAAAAAAAGTGTTTATGCGGTAGATTTTTTTCTACTGTGACAGTCTCCTAACCAAGTATAACTTACTCTTATTGTCTTTACTTTGTGTTGTAATTGGTGACTGTATAAAAAGTTCTCTTTTAACGCCAGAGTTAGATTTCAATTTAGGTGTTGAATTTGAATGAGGTTTAACTTTAGATGAAGGTGATATGAACAATGGAGAACTGCTCATGTCCATTCCTTCTGTAAACAACCAAATATGCATTCAATTAGTTATTAAAATTTATAAGAATGTGTAAATTAATCAGTATTTGTCATACTCAATGGTCCATGAGAAAACTGATAACCAGCATCTAAAAGTTAACAAATTAATTAATTATCAACAAATTGTTTGATACAAGTTTTTTTTTATATTAACCATACTTTTAGGACTATCATTTTGTAGTTTTCTCATTTGATGATGAGTGTTGCATAGTTTAAATGGTGAAATTTCTTTTTTTTTTGATTGAACTAGAATAGTTAATAGTTAATTATCATTATTATTATTTCAAAATCAAATATAACATAATATAACATTTACCTTCTATAACTGGGTTTGAGAGTTCATGATACTCAAAATTCAA
>JANEHU010000034.1:0-27155 GCA_027563435.1 Nasonovia ribisnigri
TGACATTGGAAAAACAATTCAAGAATCTTCTAAAAATAGTAGTAAATGTGAAGATATGGCTGAGAAAAAAACGATAAATGGATGGTCCCCTTTAAAAACTTCTGTTGACTCTTCATTTGGTAATTACAGTTCATTAGTTTTTTTAATATGTCTTGTAGCTATACAATGTATAATACACAGAAACTATCTATTGTTTATGTTTTAATTAAAATATTTCTTGTATTTTTATAGTAACACCTGCATCTATTCATAGTTTAGTAAATAATGAAATGACTGACTCATCTGAACTAATCGACAACATTGGTTTTACGTCTGGTAGTGTTTATCATGATATATTTACCAGTGTAACATAATTAATATAAATCAATAATACTATTTAAATTGTTTAAACAGATAAAACTTTGACTACCACAGCAGCTAAAGACAACTCGCATTCATCATCTGGTATTTATTTAGTTTATTTATTATTATAAATTAATTGTTTTTTTTTTAAATATATTTGTTTAAGGAGTTAACCGAAGATTAATATATTCAGAATTGGATACTTCTCAAACTACAAATAAGAGCCCAATTATATCATCTGCAAAAACTTAATTATTTGGTTGGTTTGTTTTTTTATTGTATATTGTATTAAATCTTCCATATTTACATAGTTTATTCAATTTTTATTTTATTCAACACTTGAACTTAAATTATATTTTAACCTCAATAAACTTGATAAGTCTAAAATTTAGACTCTACATAAATGTGAGTCCCTTGAATTTTGACTTATCGAGGTTCTACTGCAGGGGTGTCCAACCCGCGGCCCTCACTTAAATTTAAAAAACATTAAGTAATTGTATATAATGCATTAAGAATTGCCACAACTTCAATAAATCTGGTTAATTGATTCATTACTTTTACAAAAAAAGCAATTTCAAATTTCACATTAGTTTTATTTTTTTTTTTATTATAAATAAATACAGTTTTCAGTGTAATTATAATTAAATATTAATACTTGTAAAATATTTCTGCTTATTATTCGCTATAGTAAAATTATAAAAAAACGTATTGTTGTAATATAGAATAAAATGTATTTATCGAATTTGAATCTATTATTATTATAAAGTATGTGGCCTAGAACAACGTCTATACCCATATGATGTGACCCAGTCTTCTCAAAATGTTGGACACCCCTGTTTTACTGCATTTAGGTAATTTCCTAGACATTTATTGCAAACAGCTTATTATATTATATAGTACCAGTAATCTCAAGCATGTTCAACTATAAAAATGTGTCAATTTATAATGTATTCCATTCTGTCCCAAGTCTTAAAAAAATCGATACGGTTCCATAATAATTAAGTTTAATTATACTGTATTATGCCAAATAAAAAAGCTAAACTAATTCGGCAATTTTTGATATTTATAATAACTAAATTTTTGATGGCTTATTAAACAATTTTTATGTTATTATAATTTATAGATGACAGTTTTCCAATAGTAAATAGCCCATCTACGAAGATAAAAACTGTTAAAAAAGGTAACAATATATATTATAATAATGCATGTAAATAATTGAAATTAGTATTTTGGTCTATATATTCTTATGATTAAATTGAAATTTCATTTTAAATGTGTGTTTAAGACAACGATAATTATTTTAAGGCATACACAATAAGATAGCTGCATTTATATTAGTTATTATTGCAGTATCTTACACAACTAGATGTTTAAGACATATTTACTTACATTTTTTTAACAGATGATCAGTATACAAAATTACTTAACTATATTATAACAATGAAGTACGAAATACGTTCAGTTCATGAGAAATTAGACATACTGATACAAAGCAGTGAAGATTATTCGATGACGAAGACAAGAGAACCAGGCGTTTTTGATACATGTGTTATAGATGGTAGATTACCTATCGAAAATGAAGAAAAACTGGAAACATTTGAAAATATTATATTGAATGATAAATGTTTTCGTAATCAGTTGGTATGTCATATATAACATAATAACATTTCTTTACAATATATGTTAGAATTAATTATCTTAAATTATTACTGACACAGGTTCTACGTTTAACATCGGTTGGTGGGAAGTCCATTAAATGTATGGTAAAACGAATTATGACTTTGCTATTTACACCTGAAATATTATGTAAATTTTCTTATAATGGCCGCGGAAATAAAAAACGAGCTTTTGAAAAGTTGCTAGTTAAAAATGTTATATTTGGTAAGAAACTTACATTATTACAGTTTTAGTTTTTATTTCTAATGAATTTTAATTTTTAGATTCCGTAAAAAACATAAAAAAATTTGCCTTGTCTGACAATTCATCCAATGAAATAGAGCAAGTAATTAAATATGTTCTAATTCAGACTCCATTTAAAATAAAAAATAAAACAAGTGGTTGATTTTTTTTTTAAATGTTGGTTTTATTGTTATACATCACATTATATTATGATATTATAACTATTTTTAACAATTACATTCTTTCTTCATACTAGATATTAAAATATATATAGGTATATATAAATATACCCCGTATAAAAATTTAAAAATATTATCATTACTGTTCTCAGATCTTTTTTTTTTACAATTTGCATATTTTATAAAATTTTAAGATTTTGATTTTGTCTTTTGTATTATTATGACACAACTAATTAACATTATTTGTTTAATAAGTAATAACAATTTGTATAATTTTGCTTTTAATATTAATATTCATTATATTATATTTTACTGATATTACAAGAAATTTGTAATAGTCATTTTATTATTATATTTTTAAGTTCCATATAATTTGTATTTATTAAAACTATATGTTTATTACTACTGTTGTTTAGAGATTTTTTTTTTACAATTTGCATATTTTATAATATTTTAAAATTTTGATTCTGTCTTGCGTATTATTATGACACAATTAATTAAAATTATTTGTTTAATAATAATTTGTATAATTTTGTTTCTAATAATAATATACATTATACTATATTGTACTGATATTACAATAAATTTGTAATATATATTTTTTTTATTATACTTTTTAAGTTTTATAATTTGTATGTATTCAATCTGTGTGTTTCTAAGTAATAAAAAGACAGAATATGGTGACCTTATATCTAAATATGTATGCTATTATATATAATGATGATTCTTTTTCAAGTAATTTGATACTGTACTAGGTAATACAGTTAACTTTATATTATTGAAATTCTATATAATATATCCTATATTTAGTTATATAAATAAATAATTTTAGTTCTAATTGAACTAGTTAAATAAAGATTGGATGTAGTTTAATTCATGATTTAGTGTAAAATCAAACTTAATAATATATAGGTGTCAAAAGATTTAATAATAAATTATTATAACGCTGAAAATTAAAGTTAAATGAATCTTAAATATTGATTGACTTATGATAAAGTTAATGTTGGTTAAATCTTGTATGAACATAATTTAAATCAAGAAATTAGGTTTAATAGATATTTACTTAACAACGTACAGATAATGTTGTGGATTAAGTGTTCATTCAATCTATTTTTTTGGTTCAAATGAGATTTATGCAAGGTACATTCAACACTTAAACGATCCTAATTCAATCAAAACCAAACATTTATTTAACTATGAACATCAGAATTTCAATGCTCATGAAATGTTAAATAAAACTTTGTATGTTATGTGGGTATCGAATGAATCTAAACACCTAATTTTATGTTGACCTACTTATTATATATTTACTAGTAGGTATACTTGAACACTATAATATGATGTATTGAAATGCCTACGATGCATTTTCACAATATTTCGATGATTCGATCAACAATAATAACGAAAATGTTTGTTTCATCGTATTCGATCATTCGACTTGGGTAGCTTTATATTTCCAACGGTATAAACATATGAGTGTTATTGTCAAGGATTTAAATTAATAAATGAAGCTGTTCTTGAAAGTTTTTGTGGTCAGAGATATCCAAATTTATTTCTCACTGATCAAAGTCAGGCTGAAATTAATGCCATCAATAGTGTTTATCCAAAAAGCATCACACTACTTTGTACATTCCACGTCTTACAAGCAGTTTGGCGTTGGTTGTGGGATTCCGCTCATAATATTCCTATAGAAAAACGTAAACCATTAATGAAATTATTTCAAAATATTTTATATTATTGTAATTATTGTAAAATTCAAATTTATGTATTTTTAAATTCAAATATTATTGTATGAAAATTCTCGTTTACGAAGTGTTTTCCGAGAAAACCGTGAGAGATAGGACGAAAGTCGTAAGACATAAAATTGATCCCCATAACTAGCTTCATAAGTTGTATGCTTTTGATTTTTCGAAAAACCATTATTAAAGATTTTTAAACGTCGTACTTAGGTCGAACGATTTTTGAAAACCCAAAATTCGAAATAACGAGTTTTTGGAAAAATAAAAACTGATTCTGGTGTAGAACTTCATGTAGAATATTTTAACTTCTGTGGTAAATTGTCGTTGGACCACCAGGTCACCGAGAAAACGTGAATGAAAATTGAAAATTTAGTAAAGTATAAGATAATAAGTAGGGAAAATCTTGATTAGAGACCGTATTCGTAGATAGACATTTGATAAATATGAGGCCCTGCTGGAAAATTCCAGCGTGGGCCATTACAAAAATTTTAATATTATGAAAGTAAAATATATATGGACGCTACGATATTTTACGCTCGTATATTTACTTACCACTTGTTATTAAATACAAGAAAAAAAACATTCAATTATAGTATTATACATTAAATAGTCAAAATATATTTGTCAAGCTATATGAATTGAAGAATACATTGTTGAGTAGAAAAGATGTGACATGTTTACTTTAGTGAACAGATTCAGTATTTCGTATTTCATGATTATACAAAAATTAAATTAAATGACTTAACTAAAGTTTATATATTAATACAAGTCTTAAGTTTGTAATTTAGGTATGAATACAAAATAATTATTTATAGGAATATAAATATCCATTATCCAATAAGAATCATTATTTCAATTTTTATTTTTATAGATGAAATTTGCATTTAAATAGTGTAAAAGTATAATAAGACAATAAATAAAAACCAACAAAGTATGCTTAGTAATAATAGGTCACATATTTAATATCTGAACCAGCCACAGAAAATGAACTCCTGCGGAAACACCGAATTCTGTCATTTAAAAATGTCATTCAAATTGGAAATCGACAATCGTTGAGTAATCAAGTTTAAATTGTATAAAATGTAATTTCAAATTTACTTACTTATTTACATATCTTTTAATACAGGATTTTATAGTTTTCTACCGTATAAAATGTGTATAATACGGTATACTACAAATAATTATTATACCATAGTACTATACTTAAGTTTTAAATACAAATTGCACGTATTAATATACACGAAAAAATAAAATAAAATATCGTATTCTGATTTCTGATATCTGTTCCCCAGCTGGTAAATATGCGACGAGTAACCTCACGCATGCGCATATCGAGCACCTAATCAAGAGACTCGTCGATGATATCGGCAACAAAAAAATACGCCGTGGCTCCATCCATAGTATATGATCTAAGAGATTTACGAAACAATATATAAAAATTATATAGTAATATGACCTTTTTATTTTTACATTCTGGCTCTTCCATATTTATTAATATATTTGATATATAACATTGTTATGACAACCAAATAATAGATAGAATAATAATAATAAATAAATAATTTTATAAATTGCTTTTAACATAGTACTAATTTTATTAAATTTTATTAGGTACATTTTATTAATTGTTAACACATGTGTAGAATTTTAAAATTTTTAAAAGAAGTAGCAGTATGATGGATCATCACGCAGGAGAAACCGGCCCGAAGAACCCCAGTAAGTGTATATAACTAATAACTAGGGAACAAATTTAAACTAAAACTATAAGTTAGTTATTGAAAGAGAACTTAAACGAACTTGTGAAATACTATTTCGAGAACAGGTTTAAATTCTTTTGAGGCAAAAGAAACTTCTTCATTTGATACACTAGTTGATGGTATGCAAATCCATAAGAGGGGCCTCGTAACAAATTTCAGTAACATACTTATCCCTATTTTACAAAACCGCTCGCTTCGCTCGCGAAAACAATAACTACCCAAAAGCCAACATTCTTTTTATAAAATCAATAGAAATTTATTTTTTTACAAATAAAACAAAATTTATAATTTATAAATTAAATTTAAATTAAAAAAATTATAGCTGAGAACCTCTGCGAACTTTGGCCTTGGAAAACTTGTCATAAATTAAACATAAATTAAAAAGATGGTGTCGCATAAAACATCGATAACTTAAAAAATATTTGACATACGATGATTATTTTTTTCATCTCTAATACAGGTGTAGAGAATAAATATGTTTCTTAACAATATTTACGTCGTAGTAAAGTTCTACTTTTTTAATATGAATACATAATTAACATAACTTAAACTTCCAACGAATTTGATGTGCTCCAGACTTTGCAAATATTGTGTTGATTAATTATCCGTATCAAAAATTATCATATAGTGAAAACAAAAGAAATAATAGCGACAATAAGCCAAAATGACATTTTTGTCCTAAGTTAAGCAGATGCCCCAAGTAAGCCACTTCTACGGTACCTATGTATCATTCATACATTTATCAGCAGGGCTGTGAATTTAATACACAATAATATATAGTTCAGCCCCTAAAATATCCAAATTTTCGTACTTAGTCAAATCTAAATAAAAATCAGTGCTCTAAAATTTAGCACCAATCATACTTACTCAACCAATAACACATAATATAAATTAAATAATAATATGTATAAATATATTATTTCATTACTGTGAACAAAATTAAATATGAACAAAACTTTTTAAATTTGTTGTAGAAATATAAACATTAACAATCAAAAATTTATTCATTGTTAAGTTAATATAAAACGGTATAAAACGTAGAAATATAAGTGAATACCTATTGGTGGTGTGGAGGCAATTACTCAGTGCCTCTATTTATAATAATATCAACAAATACTTTATATTTATTCTGCGGCGGAAACAATGTCCTAAGTTCCTAACCCATTAAATGTATAAACAATAAACATATGCAATATGCAAAACATACCTAATGCAAATGCATTAATTTCACAGCCCTGTTTATCACATTTTTCAATATTATGTAGTATATACGGTGCGAAATTATCGCGTTTTTTAAATATTAAAAATGTCTCTTAAGAAAACTAAACATCGTATTGCAATTCTGATACTTGCATCGTCTTAAACACATAAAACTAAATAATTATAATTAAATTAAATTGCAAAAATAGCCATTCTACATTTCTTAATATGTCTTAAAGTAATATTTTTTTTTACATCACATTTGTACAAAATCATTTCATATAACCATAGCTACAATAATTTAACAATGAAAAAAAATATAAAGAATTGTTTTTTGTGTTGTGCGCTCCTTTAAGTAGTGAAAAGATTGTTATTATACTTACAAAATTGTTATTTTTGTCATGCAATTTTGATTGCCGTCTTCATGCGACTTGTCGTTAGGCCGAATTGGAATCAAAATTTTACTTAATATTGTAGGTTAGGCGGCGCCTAACTTGCCTCACCCCCAAAACCGCCACTGTTCGCTATTGAATTTACACCTGAACGCTGAGTAATTATATTATGAGTTCGTTTTTTGGTATTATTGGCAAGTCGATTTTTTAGCCATTTTGTTTTGTTGTCTTTGCCCAAATAAAAATCAGTTTTAGATGTAGCAACATTATTATCATCAATATCGTATAAATCATCATCATTTTCTAAATCACTCACAACTTCGTGGTCACTAGTATGGTCCAGATGTTCAATAGTCTGGGTCGACGACGGAATCATCACTATCACTCAAAATTATGTCGTCATCAAATTCTTCTAACCAAGTGTTATATACTCTTTCAGTTAAGGCCGAAAAGTATATTTGTTGTAAAAGAGTTCGTTCACTTACGGATTGTATTTCAAAACACTACACAAAATCTGTTTAACTTAAAGAAAATATTTTATTTATTATTTTATTATAAGAATATTTTGTACGACACAGTATTGTACGAATCGGCTACTTGTTCTCGACTAACTCTTGCTTATTCTACGTTCTTGTCTTGGCGACGCAGTCGCTTACAAAAAAAATAAACATATTGCTTACACTACTATATTATTGTCTAATATGCTTACTAATCTAAAGTGTGTGCAGGGGGTTCTTAACACAAGTATTTACTTGGTCTTTATTAGCCATTTGTATGAACGAAATCAAAATAACTCGGATAAATGAATAATAATTCAAAAAAATTAATAATATCAATATGAACAAAATAATTTTAAGCCAATGGTTCCCAAAATAACAATAATGTGAGCGAAATGCTCATAGCGTCACCAACGACGGGTTATATAATATATTTTATATTATTACTATTTACCATACACAATCATTTACTTATTTTATAATATTACAGGAACATCAAACAAATATTAATATAAATATTAGCAATAACAATATGTGGTGTTGCTGCGGGCATATTGGAAAGAATAACTAGCCCGAGTAACATTTTCCGTGTATGCAATGTGTCAAATCATCTATAAACTGTTTGTGTGACACACGGTGTATAAAGCGCGATTCACACTAGTACGACACGACACGACACGACACGACACGACACGGCACGACACGATACGACAGACAAAAATCATGTTCAATTCACACACGACCGACAAAAAACGACAGACACGCACTCAGTTGATTCCAATTTTCGTGTCGAACGGTCGGAAATTGTTCTCAACATGTTTCGAAATTTAAACATTGAAGATTTGGCAGTGATGGCGTTATTACTCGACGCCGACGAAGAGGAAATTGACCGTGCGGTAGTCAAAAAACGATCTATATACACTTACTGGCGTTCTTTCGGCTGGTTTCTCCTTTGTGATAAAATAAACTACAATTTCTTTTAAAAATTTAAAAATTCTACACATTGTGTATTTGTGTTAAAAGCAATTTATGTATATTGTCATAAACATCAATAATATGTGGTGTTGCTGCGGGCATATAGAAAAGAATGACTAACAGCTGCAACAACAACATCAGTTTAGGCCTGCTGAGACGCGTCCACTAGTCAACAATAATCCAACGTCGTTCCAGTAACAGCCAATTATTAAGCAACAGCAATTTTCACCAGAAATGAAATCTCCTCAAATTGCACAGTATCATTGTATCAAACAGTAAAACAACAGCAATTTATTCCCGAGTTAAAACCGTCAGAAATTCCACAAATCCAAATTACTCCATCAAATAGTTTTGAACTCGAACCAAATCAGCAGCAACCGGCACAATCTGGACAATTTATCGAAACATATAATAGGTATCAACCAGATACACAAACAGAAGAAAATTATTTTCGTCCCGACAATAGCCCCTGGCAAGTATCAAACCAACAACAAAGCTCGTTTAAAGTTCAACAGCAAGAGTACAAAGAACAGTTAAGTCCAAGTACAATAAAAAATACCATAGACACGACAAGTAAATCAATCTTAAAAACTACTGAAAAACCGGCATCGTTTGTAACGACGCAATACAAAGAACGCAGTACAACTGTTACAGTAAAAATGATACCAAAAAACCAGATTTCAAAAAAAATTGCTTCGCTTCCGGACGAGGTTCCTGATGAATTAAGGGAACAGCTCCTTTCTTCGGGAATTTTATTAAATTTTATTAAATTTTATTAATTTTTAACACAATGTGTAAAATTTTAAAATTTTTAAAAGAAGTAGCAGTATGGATCATCACGCAGGAGAAACCGGCCCGAAGAACCCCAGTAAGTGTATATAACTAATAACTAGGGAACAAATTTAAACTAAAACTATAAGTTAGTTATTGAAAGAGAACTTAAACGAACTTGTGAAATACTATTTCGAGAACAGGTTTAAATTCATTTGAGGCAAAAGAAACTTCTTTCATTTGATACACTAGTTGATGGTATGCAGTGGCGGATTTAAGGGTTCAAATAAAGTCGGCAAATCCGTAAGAGGGGCCTCGTAACAAATTTCAGTAACATAAAATTTTTACCTCAAACAAATATCACAATCATAAATATAAATAATATACAAGTAAAGGAAACGGAAACTTTCAACATAAATATTAAAATTGGGAAATACCACGAACGACCTAGTTCATTGAACGATTGGTTGATGAACGAACGACGAACGAAGACGAACGAACGATAAAGAAAAATAAATCGTTCAATTGAAACGTTTCGTACCACTGTACACACTACACACGAGATAATGAAAAATATGAACCAATCACTAATGAACGGGGTCGTAGGCAGTTGTCCGAAAATTGATAACAGCCCTAACCGAAAAATAGTTGTGTTGAATCTATTGCCAACATCGAAACTTAAAAAATATGTGAAAAATAATTATGGTTTCTTTTGGTGGTAGCACTACTTGTTTGAAATTTTAAAATAAATGACAAAATACCTATATTTAATATTTATGTTATGGTTATCAGATTGTTGTTCATTTATTTATAGAAAATACTATGATAGATTAATATAATAAGCTAATAGTATTTGTTTATATAAGTTATATTTATAATTTATATATATTATATATAAATAATTTATCCAAGTTGTTAATAGAACAACTACATTGTGTTACTGTAAACCTTAGATCATATTATACAATGTATAAACTAGAGATCAGCCCGGTCCCGGGTCAAAATATTTTATATTCTTGGTTTAGGTGTTCGGTTCGGGGCACAGTCATATTATAATGGGTTAGGTTTGGTTTTATGTTTTTTTAATATAACTGGGTATGGTCCAGTCCGGTCTTTTTTATATTATAATGTACGTACTACCTATATAATAATAGATATTTTTTGGTCTGGGTTAATCAATTTATATACTTGGAAAAATGGTATTATTTGTCAATGATTTATAAATAGCATTTGTTCGTATTTCTTAAAATATGGCAATTCGCTCGTCATGCCCTTATCGATTATTAAATAATAATAATAATATTATTATGTTAAATATGTTCCATCAATACAGGAAATTTTAAAAATATGTCGAATGTCGAATATAGTACCAGTGTCTAATAGGTTAGGTAAGCCAAATATCAACATTAATATACACAGAAATGTACAAAATATAAATATACAGAACACGTCATACTACTTTTATAAATGTCAAAATTGTAAACAAAAATTTTTAATAAATAAATTTAAAAAAAAAATTTTCATTGTTTCACATATTTTATGTTACGTGATATCACATTTTATTTCGATTTTGAAGTTTAATTAGACTCTGTTCAAAAAAACAAGCTGCCGGGCGGCCACAGACAAAATACCTGTTTTTAAACGTAAATCTGATCCCTTTTTATTTTGTACAGGATATAGATGAAAATTGAAGCTTGTCTTAAAATAAGGGCCGTGGAATTATTATATTCCTTATGTATAAATAAGGATATATAATTATTCTATCTATTTTACAACTTTGACGTTCAGACATTCGAACGAAAAATTAGGTAATAAAGGGAATAAACGCGACCCAACAATCTCTCTCCGCGTATACATGTCGATAAAGAGAAAAAAAAAATGATCGCTAGTTTTATACTATAAGATACTATATATAAAAATTATATAGTAATATGACCTTTTTTTTTTTTACATTCTAGCTCATCCATATTTATTAATATATTTGATATATAACATTGTTATGATGACAATCAAATAATAAATAAATAATTTTATAAATTTCTTTTAACATAGTACTAATTTTATTAAATTTTATTAAATTTTATTAATTTTTAACACGATGTGTAAAATTTTAAAATTTTTAAAAGAAGTAGTAGTATTTTTTATCACACAGGAGAAACCGGCCCAAAGAACCCCAGTAAGTGTATATAACTAATAACTAGGGAACAAATTTAAACGAAAACTATAAGTTAGGACTTTGGCCGTGGTTAGGGCTCCGAAACTAGATATTTTTTCCGCCAACACGTCGGTAAACAACTCCACTTTTATTTATTAAGTTATATTTAAATATTTTTAATTGTATACTAAATTTAAATCCGTTCCCTACTAAATACTAATTAGTAGGTATATTTATATTTTACACCGTTTATGCAATGCTCAAAATGCTCAGTCCACTCCAGTCAAGATAAACATTCAACTTCGGAAAAATTCGCATAGAGCTGAAAATTGGTACACATAGGTACACCTCAGTCACAAAAATAGGTATTTCACAAATATCTCTTAAAATTTAAGTATTTTTGTAAGAATAGCTATAAAATAATTTTTAGATAAAGCAATTATCTAAAAAAAAAGTATCTTGAACTTTTTTTCTAAGAATAATAGTTCATGAGATATTGCAAATTCAAAATTTAATCTTTTAGGCGTTCGGTACATTTTTTTTTTTCGATATCCTCTACTTTTTCGAGTGTAGGTACACTTTACGACACTGCACATGAGTTTTCACAGATTGTTTGTCTTTTAAGTATTCAAAATGTCCATCATTTCTTTCAACGCTTGAAATAATTAAAATATGTAATTCTACAATCAACAATAACTGTTTCACTTTCGTTTAAATTATTACTACAAATTAAACAATCTCGAGACATTTTTAATATGTAACTAAGGTGTGCACCAATTTTCAGCTCTATGCGAATTTTTCCAAAGTTTAAATTTTTTTTTGTCTATTTTGACCGGACGTTAGAGGACGTGATGCCGTCGATTCCTTGGCAAATATATACGTAAAATATTTACGTATTATATTATGGTAATAATATGTATTATTACCATACACAATCATTTACTTATTTTATAATATTACAGGAACCGGAAAAGCCAAATATCAACATTTATATACACAGAAATGTACAAAATATAAATATACAGAACACGTCATACTACTTTTATAAATGTCAAAATTGTAAACAAAAATTTTTAATAAATAAATTTAAAAAAAAAATTTTCATTGTTTCACATATTTTATGTTACGTGATATCACATTTTATTTCGATTTTGAAGTTTAATTAGACTCTGTTCAAAAAAACAAGCTGCCGGGCGGCCACAGACAAAATACCTGTTTTTAAACGTAAATCTGATCCCTTTTTATTTTGTACAGGATATAGATGAAAATTGAAGCTTGTCTTAAAATAAGGGCCGTGGAATTATTATATTCCTTATGTATAAATAAGGATATATAATTATTCTATCTATTTTACAACTTTGACGTTCAGACATTCGAACGAAAAATTAGGTAATAAAGGGAATAAACGCGACCCAACAATCTCTCTCCGAGTATACATGTCGATAAAGAGAAAAAAAAAATGATCGCTAGTTTTATACTAACTCATTTCTAACTGTTTCCCGCACGAAGACTATTTGGATGATTCAAAATAAATTTTTTAATATGCATTATTTTGTATTATGTATTATTTAATTTTTCAAATTATTTTATTATTTCATAATTCTTATAAATTCTATCTTATTTTCAATTTAAATATTTAAATATTATACATTTTTAAATAAATATTTATTAAGTAATAAACAAATATATATTTCAATATTTTAATTGTATATACTAAAGTAAAATCTGTTCCCTACTAATAACTAAATAGTATATTTTTAATTTTTTACATAATTTATTTACACAACCACAACATATAATATAAACATTCAGAACATCTTAACACAATAGAAGAAAAAAATTATTATTTTAACCGTTGCAAATATTGCAAAAAGAAATTTAAATAAATAAATATAAGGTTTTTGTGCCAACCAAATCAATAAACAAAGTATTTTATTAGTTCAATATTTATTTCAACAAATTTTAATTATAATGGAAAAATGTGTAATCTACTAAATTTTGTAAGAGAACTCGTCCAATTCTTCATTAACAAATACGGACCACACGAAGTAAGTGTATATAACTAATAACTAGGGAACAAATTTAAACTTAAACTATAAGTTAGGACTTTGACCGTGGTTAGGGCTCCGGAACTAGATTTTTCTGCCAACACGTCGGTAAACAACTCTACTTTTATATTATGTTATGTGATATCACATTTTTTTTTGATATTGAAGTTTAACCAGACTCTGTTCAAAAAAAGAATCTACTGGGTGGCCACGGGAAAACCGGTTTTTAAACGTAATTCTGGTCCCTTTTTATTTTGAACAGGATATAGGTGAAAATTGAAGCTTGTCTTAAACCTATTTAATTTTTATTAAATATGGTAGAAAAATTAATAGAACAAGTGAGACTTCACAAAGTTTTATACAATTATAAATTGGCCACTTATAAAAAGAAGTACACTTATAGTTCATATTTTTAACTCATTTTTTAACCAGATAATATGTTCAACTTTTCAAATTGTTGTTGTCTACCATTTTTAAATGATTATTTAACGTTTTTACAAAATAAATATGTGAAAATCCGGAACCAGTAAGTGTATATAATTAATAACTGATTAGCATATTAAATTTTTTATATGGGTGATAGTTTACGCAACGCTCAAAAAAATAAATAAATAAATAAATCCGTGACATATAACCATCTTACAAGTGCGTAATATACCAAAAGGTACACAACTTGATACAACAGCTGATCCGACCAATTTATCCTAAGTTGTATATTTAGGATATCCTTTATAGCTTTTATGTTAAGTAAGGCTGATGTGAGTCTAGACGCTATTGCTTTAGAACTTGGTCTAGAACCATAGGTTCTACGGAACCTATAACCATTAACTTCTTGACGTTTATTTAATGATGTTGCTTTTATTTACAAATTAATATCTGGGTTATTAATTTGTCCTGAGTTCTTGCAAAAAAATGATTTTAGAGTACCCGATTTTAATTCTAGAATCAATCCTCCCTTTAAGGTTCTTCAGTACTCTATAGTAACTTAATCGCAAATAGTCCGGATTACCGACTTTTGAAACATTGTAATGAAATACCTAATTTTGATTTTTGTTTTGACTCTCTAGCTAAGTCATAAATATCGTTATGAATAGTTCTTAAATTACCTATATTTGCACTTATGCAGTACATGTAACTATGCAATTTTCTTTGTTATATATATTTATATTACAATAGTTTGTACGAAATTTCCTGTACTAATTTACCTCCTGTGGGGTGTTATCTTTAAGTAGATAAAAAATAAAAATAAATTTGTAACATGATAAGTATATAATATAATGTGCGTCTAGCCTCAAACTAAAATAATTAAACTCGATTGTGTGTTTGAAATTATGATATTTTATATAGGTTAGGTACAAGCATGCATGAAATCGAATATTAAATTTACACATATTATAGCCGCTCATCTGCGTTATCCGCGATCCGACGTAGTTAGATCCGACCTACCAGGGTGGGTGAGTTCCACTTACTGCAGCGAGTTACACAAAAAATGAGTTGAATAATCATAATTTTTTTAAGAGTTGTCATATTTTACGGGCAGCGAAGTGCACGGGATCAGCTAGTATATTTATATATGTCTATTTATATCAACAAAAATTACTTAAGGGGAAAAAAACACCTGCTCACTGATACTTCGAGTTTTTATAACTTTTTTTATCTGATAGATGAGAACTTTTTTGAGGTCGTGGATCAAAGAACGCATTTTGATTTAACTTTATAAATAATGCTAGAAAAATAAGTTTGAAAAATAACAATGCATTACCTATTCAAATGTATATTTTAACTTCTATAACTATAATTTTGAAAATCTGTCTTTGATCCAACCTGTAAAATGTTCTTGTCTTTTAAATAAAAGAAATTAACGATATCAGACTATTTACAAGGTGTGACAGTTTTCCCTGATAGACATGTTTTAGTATACTAAAAATGCATCCTCTCCGACGCCATTAAGTTATATCATTAATTATCAGTCTTGGTACCTGCAAAAATCGTTTTATACACTATACCTATACACGCACCCTGCTCTGCAAATCATCGATCAAACATAACATTCGTAAGTGTCAACATTTTTCGTTTATGGTTTTTAAGTTATGGGTGTATCAATATAGTCTCTGACCTGGTATTACTGAAAGACCTCAATCTCGTCAAACTGTCTTGTAATTTTTCCGGCTGACTTGATACAGTCATCGTCAAATACAGTTCAATAGGCGTGCCGAAATCATGGATGTTTTCCATTCGATGGTGGTAAGCTTCCGGTCTGAGTTCCACATTTAGGATTTCGTTCATCATAATTGTCATAATTTGACCGACTACAATCTTCCTGATCCACACAACAGCACTCTTCCTGCGTACGCCCTTGGCGGCAGTCATACGTGATGAGCTATATAATATATGTTCAATATAATATTTGTGTGTCTTAAATAATAAATGTACTTTATTAATTATTTCTAATATATCAATTGTGTTCTTGATTAATATTAAATTATAAGTAAATCAATATAAAACCTAAACCTAACAGACTGTGCTTACCCTGGTGATGAATATAATGAACTACTATTGTGTGTGCTGTGGTCCATAGGTCATTTACTACAAGGGGGCTAGGTGGGGCGAAGCACGTTTGGGTACATAACATTATTTTTACCTGTAAATGTAGAACACGTTTGGGTACACAAACACGTAGCACGTTTGGGTACATACGCTAATTGCCAATATAGGTTATCGCGAAAAAAAAGTTTAATAATCTTTATTATAAGATATGGTTTATGAAACTAACTAAATGTTTCAACGTTTCAATGTTCAGACGTTCAGTTCCGATTTGGATTTTCAATCGGTAAGATTATTATATTCTTTATAATTATGGACGTGAACATTTCCGATGCTTTTGAAACCCGACGTGGGAAAAAGTGTGTTGCGATTAACAGTTATAAATTTAGTGAGTTTAGAGAAAACAAAGATACAACTAAAATTTTTCGTTGCACGGATCGTAAATGCACTGTCACTGCTAAATTAACTGCAAATTTAAAAACAGTTATTTCAATAAATGGTGAACATAGTCATAATAGTTACTAAATATTATATTAAAACTAAAATTGTGTCTATTTTCCTCCAATATTTTAGTCAGTGTTGTAGTGTTGCGTTCCATATTATAAAAATAGAGAATGGCTAGGATCACATTTTGTGCGTATCTGTTGATTAATTTCTGGACATGTTCTTATCGGTTAGGGAAAAACGCTATAGTCCGGTCAAAATAGACATTCAACTTCGGAATAATTCGCATAGAGCTGAAAATTGGTACACACCTTAAGTACCTCATCCTAAATAAAATCTCAAAAGTCCCCATCGATCCTATTGCTGCTAATTTTTTTTATTCAAGGTCAAAGGTCACAAAAATTGGTTTTTTTCATTTATCTCTTAAAATGTAAGTGTTTTCGTAAAAATAGCTTAGACAAAATTTGTATATCAAGTAATTGTCTAAAAAAATTGTCCTTACACTTTTTTACCTAAAAGTAATAATTCATGAGTTATCTTTCGGTCTACGCTTAGTCGGGGGGGTCGCGGCGCGCGAGGTTACTCTTGTCCGCGATCAGAGTTACTCAGAAATTCAGCACACAATAAAATACGCATCCAGCACTTTTTTACCTACAAGTAATAATTCATCAGTTATCGTGATTTCAAAAATGTATCAATTTTAATTTATCTTCATAATATTATCCATATTTTTTGCCATCTTTAAAGTACATTTGTTGCAACATATTTTTGGTAGTATCCCATAAAGAAGTATTCTACGATTTTATTTTTAATGTTTTTTTAATATTGATAGAAAAAATAATTTACAGTAAATAATTATAAACTTAAACTATTTATTATAAACTAAGTACAATAGGTAATAAGCAAATATATTTGATTTTTAAAATTGTCTTATAGGTAATAATTAATAATAATCTTTAAATTCTTCTTCGGCAATATTAATTTGTTCCTCTTCACTTTCTTCGTCCTCTTGTAGCTGAACTTCGATAGGTTGCTCTGCGAAAGGAGATAAATCAAACACTTCTTCGTTGATGGATTCTTCATAATCTGTTGAATTTGATTCGACATTAGAGCATGACTGACCTTGACAACTACTACATACTATTGAACAGAACAAGCCGACTTTTTTGCAGCTGCAATTGTAGTTACATCCTTTTTTGCAGTTACAAAAAATTGTGTTCAGAAGTCTTTCTGGAGCAGGAGGAAGAATAGTTGGAATAGTGTCAATAAAACAAATAATTGTTAAGCTACCTTGTTTCTCAGTTATAATAATCCTACTACCATATTTTAACTTTAATCTTTTTTTAATTGTTTTATCATCTGGAACTTTATTTTTGCAAATACCTTTTAACTCTTGTAGTGAAAACTGACAATCCTCATTATTTTCAATGTATAAAAATATTTCTTCCATCACCAAAGTAATATTATTGTCTTCGGGACGACCTATTTTACCACCGCTAGAAGGCCTCAAAAAAGAATTATAACAATCATTATGGTATCTAGCCTCAGCAGCAATTAAATCATATTCATACTGTATACGTCCTAGAACAGATTTTGCTACGCCATCTGAACGATTTTCGGCTACTTTCATAATATTATCTTTAAACGACAGTGTAGCAACACGATATATTAGTCGCCGATTTTTTTGTGATTTTTTTTTTCAGCCTCTTCACTAGCTTTATCACCACAAAATAAACAACATGTTTTAAAACAAAAAATTGACTCACCTGATCGCATTCTAATGTGAGGTGGACTGTTCGTAGATGTATTAGCTTCTGTCTCTCTTTGCCTTTTAGCTGTAGCAATACTGCTTTTACGAGTGTACATTTTACGACACCGCACATGGATTGCCACAGATTATTAGGGTCACGCTGGCCACTAGCTCCTAGCATTACATAGATATTATACATTATATTATACTATTATAGTGACCGCTACATTCTCGTCGTGGCTGCCTATACTCGTTGAGTGTAATATTATTCTACACTTATGGCAATTTAATATTATGTCGGTCGAATATGGTTCATAATCTAACACAGTTAGGTATCAACTTTTTTCTTGCAGCGTCTAGAAGTGTGTCGTTTAGCGTTAATTATAATACCGGTCCCTTTACAGACGTCGCCGCCTCGACCTACCCTGCAAGACCTCACACACACACACACACACACACACACATCTTTATAATTCCGAAATTTACTCGACACATTGGCCAGGGTTTTTTTTTTATTTAACACAATATAATACGTGTTAACAGTATGTATTGTTATCCGTACGTACCCAACCACTATATAATATATCTTATGTGTGTATATGACATATAATATTATTGTATAGCTGTAATCTGCAGTCGAATAATTTTGTTTGAAACCAGCCAAGAGTGCTCTATACATAATTCTACACGTTCGTAATCCTTATAGGTATGTACCCAGCACGCTATTTGCGCGCACAAACAACAATAAAATGTACGCATTCCAATCGGCCAGGCACTCGCGCCGTTAAAATCATTGTAAGCACATATTTCCGAGGAATAAGGATACTGGATGTGCACTCGTAGCATTTCAGTTCACAGTTACAACGTTATAATATTATATTATTGCGTCAAAAAGAAATACAATTCATTTATTATTTTCGTAACTATTCAGATAGGTACTATAAAAGCTTCGCGCGAACAGACGCCACTATGATCTACGATCATTAATTGTACTGTTTCTAAGAAATACAATTGCATTTTATATGAACATAATAAATTCTGATGAATGTAAATAATGTTCTTATCAACTATTACTGAGTCATAATATATTCACACAAAAAATTAAAATGTTTACTTATAACGAAAAGTATAATATACGTATCGGCCATGATCCCAATATCCCTTGTACTGCAGTTTTAAGTAACATTCGAGCCAGCCTATATGCGTGATATATCTTTCATAGCCCACACTCTACTCTCGGCCCACACCTACATATTAATACTTAACAGTTAACACGACTAGTTTCATCACCTGCATTAATTATATTTCTTTATTATAATATCTCATTTACTGTAAAAAATTAAATGTTTCTAACAGACTTAGTATATATACACACAAACAGTCACCTTATACGGTAATTTATTGTTTTATATTCAAGTTCACACATAATTTATGGAATTTCAAAAGATAATTATTTATTAGGTAGGTATTATAATAATATTAGTGATAATATATTTTATGTCCTACATTGTAGATATGGAAGACATCGGCATTCGTGTAGCAGGTGATCTACTGCAGTAGAGTGATCTGCGAATTTAGGACGAGTGATCTACATACAAATTAAAAAAATAATTTTTTAAATAGTATAAAAACGTATAATTTTTTTTATTACGAATACCTACGTCATAATATTTTTATATAAATATTCGTGATAAAAAAAAAAATAAAAATAATTAGCCAAATATAATTCAACTTTCAGTTACAGTAAACATTTTTAGTACCTATCACTTAATTGTTTATTAAGGTTTGATTATTAAGCGATAAAGAGACTACCGTAAACAAACGTACGTGTTAGATACATCAAACTACGACCACCTAATTATGATTTTTCCCGACAATTTTACGTTTATAAAAATAAAAATAATACAAAATATGCCCAATATGCTAAAAATGAATTTTCTTAAAATATGACGAAATATTATGCAAAAATATGCAAATTCAAACTTGGTATTTAATTAAATATAAATATAAATATTTTATTTTCTATATCAGAATAGAAATCAACAATTAATTATCATTAATAATATTATAATTTTATTAAAAATATGGCATGGATTATTTGACTAAAATATCAATCCATTTACTTATGAAGTATCATAAATATTCTAGTAGGGACTTGATAATATTAAATTGAATAACTCCTGCTATAGATGTAAGCTATTTGGAAATGCTATAGGAAATGAAAAATTGAAAACCTACAACACAATCCATATACAGTTGAATGACTGTAGTAGTTTTAGTAGGTAGTGTTACATAATTTCTCACTATACCTACTCATTAAAAGTATAATAATAATAATTATAACACTTTACAGGAGAAAACAATTATTTAATTTATCATTAGGTATATCGTATTTCTTGTTATTTATTAATACACACAATACCTATCATACTTTTTGGAAAGTCTAATAACTATAGTAACTATAACTGTTATGTTATGATATTTTAAGTAAAGACAAAATTAATTTGTTTATTGTGAATAATTCAATAAAATATCCATATGAGAAAATATTTCTCATTACCCACCTAACACCCTCCTTACCAAGTGAATGTTTACTACGATAATGTACCTATTTTAATTCACAAAAAATAAAACACAATGTCTAAGTATAGAAAACATTATATTATATTATATAACAAAATATTTTATACAATTTTGAAGGTAGGCAAGGAATATCTATCAGCTTTATGTAGGTAGTTAAGTACATAATATTTTCAAAAGTGCAAACTAAAATGCATTTTACATCATACATATATGTATCTTATGTAAGCTCATTTAACCAATCGTTATAATATAATACTTGAGCTGCATACATAATCTATTTCTTAGTTTAGAAGCTTATAGTCATCACATACGAGTCTTAAGTTCTTAATTAAGTGGCTTAAGTCACTAAGAGACATCGTACTAATTTTTTTTATTTATGTAATAATAATGAACATACATCCATATTTTGTTTGACTCAACTTAATATTATAGATAAACAATCGCTTTATTGATTTAAAAAAACTTCACGAAAAAACAGAAAGTGACACAGACGACCTTCAGAAGATGTGAAAACATATACCTAGGTATATGAGCTTAGACATAAAGATTTACTATGTTGAATTTGAAGTAAATATTCTTCATTTAAGACATTAAAACACGTGCTCTCATATTATTTGTAGGATAGTATTGAAAATGTTTAAGAATTATATTTGTTCAAATTATATTTTTCAGAACACAAAGTTATAACTTTTAATAGAATAAATTATTTACATAATAGGGTAGGTACGTTACTTTACATATTTACACGCATATATATAAAAGTGACACTCAAATTGAACTGAAAAAATAAATAATACCTCCATCTGAAAGCCGTATAAGATGTTTTCACGTCAATAAAACCATGCCTTTAACATAATGATAAATTATGTAAATAAAATCAAATAGATTTTGATAGAATGTCACCTGTTCACAATATAAAAATATATATGATCAAACCAATTTAAATAATAATAACTAGGAATTGGATGTTGTTACATCAGTTAAATGTTAGTTCAGGTAGGTATACCTATTAAGGACTTTAAACCATCATACAAAAATACGCATAAAAACTAAAAATCTGAGAAAATAAAACAAAAATTAAAGATAATTTAATATTAATTTTAGTATTGTCATCGCTGACATAGAGCGCAAACCAGCTATCACATAAAGATCTGTGTGAATATGTGTATAGTTTCACAACATCCGTAAAATGTATTTTTACATAATATGTATAGGCATTTTAATTTGTAAACTACATTTACACAAGCCTGGGCAAGTTAATGATAATTTTTAATTGAGTTAAGGTACGTTGATAGAAAACATTTTAAAAAGTTGAAAGTTAATAGTTAGTTATCCTAATTTTTTTTCGTAATTTATATTTCGATATCAATAGAACACAAATTATATAACCTGTAGTTAACTGAATAGTGAAGAAAACACAATGGTGAATAGATAACTCATGGCTAAATAAACAAATAAATTAGCCATGGTTCGTAATATGTATACTATAATAATCACAAACTGTTGACATTATACAAATTATAACCAAAATTCTAATGTTGATAGATCCTTTAATTATTGACACTCACCTAATTTCAATACATTGTTACACACAATTTATATATTAAACAAAATTGTGTGTAGCTATATAATTTTCAGATTTTTTGGTTACAGTAGGTACCTCTATGAAATTCTTATGAGAATCTTTTTTTAAATGTTCAATCCTTAAGAAGACGTTACATAAATATTTGTTGTCTCTGTCTTTCAAGTGTTAACATTGCAAATTTAAGCTCAGCAGAACACTTTTAGCTTCGATAGTTTAAAAATATGAGTGAATTGACCTATTATGAAATTTGATGATAATAAAACTGAATGTGTTTATTTGTGTGTTTTACGATTATTATTTGTTGTTAATAGAGTTTTGAGCATTTAATTTACGCTATATTATATATAGGTACTACAGTGGTGAGTTTACGGGGTCCCGTGTCTCGACCCCCCCAGAAAAAAATTTAAAAAGTCATAAATAACTTGGTACGTAGGTACCGAGAAAGAGAAAATTAATTTTATATTATGGGTTTTTAATGTTTCTATTATAAAAAACAAAAATATACAATATTTGTATAAATATTAAATAACTTGGGTTTAACTTTTGGATATTTTTATCTAAAAAACTATTAATTTGTAATCATAATAGTAGTTAAATATACATAATATAATATAAATAATATAATTATTACATCATTACTCGTATGTGTTTTTTTATATTATAAACTTGTAGGTAGGTACTTAATATTTAGACCCCCCCCTCCCCCACAAAAAATTTGAAAATACGCCATACTGGGTACTCAAAGCATGTAAAAATTGAATCCATTAAAAAACCCACTTTACAAACACATAACAAGTTCTACCACTCAAGTAACAATAGTTCAATTTTACACAAATTTAAACAAACGGGGCAAACATGATCTGCTGAGAGTAAATTTGGTATGTTAGCAGTTAGTACGCACATGTAAAACGAAGACTATTTATAGATTCCTGTGTAGGGTCATCTAAATTATGAATATTAAACTTTTATATATTTTAAACTATAAAAAATTTTAAAATTAAAAATTTTATACATTTTGGCAATATTTGAATTTTAAATGATTATAAATACAATTTAGCTTACCAATCCTTAATATTGTTCAACCACTGTAAGAGGAACTTGTATTTAATTTAAAGTATTTTTACCAAACAGAAAACATATTATCGACATTTAAAATTTTAAAAAAACAGTGTCTAAGGTAATCGGTTTTTAAATAACGACAAATTAAAAAAATCATTCGAAGAGAATTCGTTAATTTACTGGGAAATTCATTTCGAAAGAATTTAACACTCATAAAAATAATATGATTTTTACAACTTATAGGAAATCTTAGACATAAACATAACATTTTATGTATTTCTAACTCAAAATAATATCCAAATTATCATGTTTTAACAAATTTGACGAAAAACAACTTCGGAACGTTGTATTAAATTTACAAGCTGGACGAGTTAAAATATTTCTTATCGGAAATGACCAAAATAATCTGATAAGTATGGGTATCGGTCTGCTGTACAGTAGGTTACAAGTAAACCAGTACCTGTAATGGATGGTGTTCAATTTGACTTCAATGATTTAAAATCACTGTGTACGAAAACGATTCTGGAGCTTATATATGCTGAGTTAGTCTTATACATAAGTAGTATGAATTTGGGGAGTCTGGTTCCAAATTTACAGGGAGATCAAAAAAGTTTAAGGGGAAAAGTTCCCCTTGCAGTACATTCGATCACCGTATAGCTAAAAATTCCAAATAGGTGGTTGGGGAGTCTGGTTCCAAATTTACAGGGAGATCAAAAAAGTTCAAGGGGAAAAGTTCCCCTTACAGTACATTCGATCACCGTATAGCTAAAAATTCCAAATAGGTGGTTGCGGAGTCTGGTTCCAAATTTACAGGGAGATCAAAAAAGTTCAAGCGGAAAATTTCCCCTTACAGTACATTCGATCACCGTATAGCCAAACAAAATCATTAACTAAAACCTTTTTAACACATATTCCTAAAATAAATAAAATATATTTTTTTAATATTTTAATTTTGTTTGTTTATTTATAAATCAACGAATAGTATTTTATAACAAATATTAAATATAATCAATTTAGATCTATTATTTACACAAGTTTTCTTACTTCTCTAGTGAAAGGCACATATTCTACAATACGATCATGAATTAATAAACAATATGCAGTTACACCTGTAAGTGATTCCGAAGCTTCAATTTCCAATTGAACATCCACTGCCGAGGCTGTAGCTGCATCGTTCTGTTTTGAAGTATCTATGACTATAATTGGAGCGTTTGTTAGAAAAGTAGAAGGACTCAATATCGGGTTCCGTATACTTTTTTCATAGTACGATTCTTGAAACGATGTATACATATCATATAATAAGGTGAAATTATTTTTAGTGAAATCTAAATTCAAATTATCATATGGATAAGCTATCGAGTTCAGAAATACTTTAACATTTGTTAGTTGACAATGATCAAATATACTACAATCTTTTGCTAACGAATTTTTACGTCCTTTTTGTAATCCAATTATAATGAATCGTGGTTTTTCTAATTTTGATGCAGTTTTCAAATTCCATACAACTTTTTTAGCGGTTCCTAGTTCAGGATATTCAAAAGTTTCAAAAGATCTAAAAGGAATAAATAAACTTTTTTCTTTTTCTATAAGTTTCAATAATTTTAACCTTTCTTCATCATCAACAGTGATATGTGGTACCTTCCAGACTATTTTGCTTAAAACGACTTTACCTGTAGAATTACTTATTCCACTTTTCAAGCTCAACGCATTTAAATCACTATGACTTCGAGTTAAAATTAATTCTAATCTAGTATTCACCAATATTTTTTTATAGTCTTCAAACAAACCTAACCAATATTTTAATGGAATGCAAGCACTAAATTCGCCTTTATCATTTGCTGATTGTGTTGCGTTTTTAAAATTCCAGCCAGAGTTTTCATAGCAATTATAGTTATCTGGTGTACCAGATAAGTAGCCTTTCAACGAGCTAGTGATTCCAAGAACACGAGTGCTATCTACTTCTACCCCATTAATTTCCAATCGTATTTGTTCGAAGAGATAAGAGTAACCGTTATTAGACAGTTTCACTTGAGCAGCTTCCGTAATTGTTCCTTCTAAAAAAATAAAGCTTTCGTGTAAATATGGATAAACATCCGTTTGCTGGATTGATATACGTATTTCGTCATTATTATTAAATGATGTTGTATACGGTGTGTATGAATGATATTCAATTTTCGTAATTTTAGAATCCGTTTCGTACTGTTTAGTTATATCTAAAATATCACTTTCAGGCATTCTGCTTTAATTGATAACCCAGAGCTTGTAAAAGTTTTTTATTTTTGGCCGTCAATTTTTTTACTTTATTTGATGTTACCGGTATCACTTTAGTTGTATGACTAGTTGAACTAATCCGAAGTAGTGGGTTTATATTGAATTTCAATCCCATCTCAAGACCCGTAACGTTTAATATGCAACACGATTGTTAATGTCTCACCAAAATTATCAATCAAATTATGATCTTGATCAACCAGCTGGACAGTTATCGAGTCAATATTTGTTTTATTCAATTTGTAATATATTAAATTTTGTGGTGACTGAATTACTTTAGATCCTGTCCTTGCACTTGGGAAAAACTCGTAAATCGAATGACTTTGAAGATGGTTGTTGAATGATCCTTGAGCTATATTACACATTACTTTTATAGAATTAATTGTGTTTAAATTTACAGCTTTTTCCGATCGACGAATTTCAAACTCTGGTTTATATTCTCGTTTTTCAAAACCTAATACAGGTGCTATACTATGTAAAATCTCAAAGTGTAGTATCCCATTACATTTTATATATGATCTGAAATCATTAGGATCAACCGAAATGTCAAATGTTAACGCGGCATTGAATTTGTTATTATAGTAATCTATTTGTTCAATAACTCGATTCTTAATATCTTCAATTTCATAACATCCCTCTTCCAGTTTAATATAGCACATCAAAAAATTTTTTTTTTTATTATTATTATCGTCAACTACTTCTATAGCGAATTTATTATTATTTTCGTTAATATTCGGAAATGAATTAAATGTCTGCAAGCATAACAAAGCTATTTCCGAGTCCTCATAAAGGTTTATAGATGGAAAATAATTTGTAGATAATGTAGTAGTATTTCCTGTCAAACTTAATGTGACAGATTCATACATTGTAAAAATTCAAGACATAAATGACCACAGTTAAATGTATTGAAATCTTGATAGTTAGAATAGTTATATACTATTTTAAACTCATGAAAATAATGTTGCAAT
>JANEHU010000035.1:0-162087 GCA_027563435.1 Nasonovia ribisnigri
CTTCAATAATATTCTCAATAAATGCCCTCAATAATAATTCACAATAATAAAAATTCAATAATATGCCCTCAATAATAATAATTCTTTAATAATTGCCCGTTAATAACTTCAAAAATGATTTTAATAATTTAATTGCCCTTTAAATAATTACTTTAAATTTTCCCTAACTACGATGGACCAATTGTACCAAAGGAGACGGTTATATAATTTTATGCTTACAATACTGCCGTGTTCATCCCGTTGCTTGATTTTCTCGTCGTAGTTGAACTGCAACAAGAAGTTCAGTTTTCCCAGAGTTGTTGAATTGAAGCGTGCACTCCTCAGCTCAACGGTGATCCACGTAAGTGAAGTTGCCTCTGTTGATAGAAGTTGACACAGAATATTTCAAAAATATTACTGAATCTTCCTGTTTCTTGGAAAACCCTGTCCACAGCGCCAATTTTCTGTTGCGTCCCAACTCGTGTCGATATATATATCAACTCAGGAAATGAAGACGTGATATATATAGATATAATGTGTGTTTATTAACATATATTTAATACAAAAATACAATATTAAAGCGTGAGAGAGTGGTGAGTGGTGTTACGACCTGCCTCTGAAACTTGATAGACTAAGACTGTGAGTGGTGTTACGACCGGCCTCCAAATGTCTTGTCTATCCCTAGCCGTCTCTAGCTCTCTCTAACCGTCTATAACCGTCTATAACCGTCTATAACCGTCTGATGAGCTCTTGTCATGGGCTCCCTTATATATGCTCGTATACTTTAAGAGTGGGTAGTCGTAGTGGTAGCGAATGTTCGCACAAGGATAGAATTTGGGTCTCGTAGCATAATTTGTTATTCTGGTCGATCCGTATCCTGTCCCAATAGTATAGAGACTTTTCTAAGAAGAGACGTGTGACAACACTTTTATAGCTCAATTGTTCACTACGCTCTATGCAATGACCTCGGCATGATGTCTTATAGTAATTGCCTACTTAATTACTTAGCCACACCACTGAATACGTGCACTATATATTGATATATTTATAGGGTACGTAACATAGCATTTAATTTACTTTCCTTTATTCAAATACATAATACAAATTTTGCCTGATGGCACAAATATCAATAGTTTAAATAAATGATGTTTCTGGCCTGACAAGCACAGATAACATTTAACAATATAACGATTTTAATAATACTGTGTCTGGCCTGGTGGCACAGATGAATGTACAACGAGTGATTCTGGCCTGACGGCACAGATAATAATTAACAATATAACAAATGTTTGTGGTGCACCACCTACCTATTGTGAGGTTATGGGGTGCGTGGTGCCGGGATCTGTAGGTAACTATTTAAATACAACAATAAAAATAACAGGTGTGATCCCGCACACACACAGTACCACCGCTAACCTACTCACAGAAGTCACCTCTCACCCTAGACAACGCTGAGTCTGCTACCAGTAACGGGAAAGCTGAGCGTTGAGCCAACTATCACTGTGCAGCAAGGCAGGTAAAACAGACAAAGTAGACCTCGTGTCATCCTAGACTAGGAGAGAATAATGATGAATGTGACATTGACAAATACTACGGAACGATATTTACCACTGAGGACTGCATGCGGTGCCAAACACAGAACATGATGAAATTGTTTCCCTTTGAAGACGAACATACACAAAAACCAAATAAAAATGACAGATGCTGGAAATTATGTATACATGACCGTATTGCTCGAGCACCAAAGGAAAAAGAACGATGCTACGTAAAACTGCTGCCTCATGTCCGTTGAATTTAAAAATGTACAAAGTTAGGAACGAAAAGTGAAAACGATGATGACTAGATACGATATAGAAACCTACTGATAAGCTGTTATCCTATTCTTACCCGCGACGACCTTGTGTCGCAAACAGACTATATACAATTATTTTATTACAACGTTATTGCTGGCTGGGGAATTAAATTACAAATTTGATTAAGCCGTAACACCTACTATATGTGTACAAAAAATACAAAATATATATTATTCATATTTATATATACCTGCAGTATAATATATTGTATTACGACTGCATATTATTTTATATAATATTATTATTATGTCGTTACATGAATCGCGCTCGGCCGACCGGCGTCGCCGTGACGACGGGATGGATTCAACTGTTGCGCCAGGGCTTAAGCTTATCGTGATTGCGATGGCCGACGGCGACGGAGGCGGGCGGTCTCGTGCGTTTCGCCATTAGCAGCTGGTGGCCGAGAACGCGCCGAAATTTCGCCATTTCTAGTGACGGCGGCAACCGACGAGATGTTCACGCTCGCAGCTCGGTCTAGTTAAAAAAAAAAATAAATACATATTTCTGTTACCTCTCTCCAGTCTCCCGTTTATTATATTTCCCATTTTCCTACTGGTTGCACTCACCACGCGCTCTCATTCAACACACACACTCATAAACCGATTAAGCATTTTAGCATTTATTCATATAATATTCGTTTATGTGCGAGTGCATATATATGGGTGTGCACCCGGTGCACGTGTATCGTGTTGTGCCTTAGTCGTTGTGTACGAACGCAGACTTAGCGACGGGAGCAACGCATACGACTATAATACGATAGCCGAGACTCGAGAGGTTGCACAATATAATAATAATAATAATAATAATAATAATATTATTTCGTTTATATCGTACGTTGGTTTCACGTCAACATTCCCGTCGCAGCCGCCGGCATTCCGCGCATTCCTCGACATACATATACATATTATAACACGAGGCGGAGCTCGCGCCGCAACAACACATTTTAATTTATAATATATATACCTATATACGAACTACGCGAACGTCCGGACGACGACGATCCGAACGAGCCATCGGCCGTCCGAGTGCATAATAATAATAATAATCGTAATACAGTGACGGCACACACTTATAGCGGATCGACAGAGAGATCCGCTTCCCAAGAGTTTAGAACTGCGCGACGAACTGAAAGAAATATCATAGGTTTAATTGTATTGGATGTGTAACTTCTATATAAGATGATATTATTACTATTATTATCATTATAAGATATCGTAGCACGCATGATATTATTATACCCAAACCTAAATACTATAATAGTGTCGGTAGTGTTACAGGTAGTTGTATCGGCCCGGAAGGTGTCTATATTTCCATTATTATAAGTTTTCAGTTTTAAGGTTTAGGACTTTTAGGCCGGGGCTATACCGCAGGCTATATTCCACAGGCCCGCAGCGTTTCGAACGGCTTGCGATTTCCGCCGCGGATGAAAGCCGTCGTGTATAGCTACTCCGATATAAACCAATGCAATTTCAATGCGACGGAAAACGCTGCTGAATAAAGCAGTGTAAAGTCGCGGCCCTGTAAAGTCAGGCGGTCGGTATAAGAAGCGGTTGTTTCTGTCCTTTACTGCGGATCTGGCATCTGTAGGTGAATGCAACACCCAGGAGGGCTAGATGAGATCGAAAAAAATAATTACATTTTCGAATAGCATCTGATACACTGTTACGCGTACACCCTACGGCCCTTCCTATCTACTTTAAAAAAATTATTTACAAGGTTTTTAAGTACATTTTTCTACGGGGCGTCCCCTAATTTTGGGTGATTATATAAAGATTGTTTACCGTTTTGGCGTTTCGGTTTTAAAGAAAAACAGAGTGTGAGTCTCCTGGTCAAACATTTTCCGACCCCCGTTCGAGGTCTGGGACTTGGAGGCGAACACCGTCATACCGACGCTGCGGGTACGAGCACGGTGCACGCCGCACGGAGCAACACACACACGCACACGCACATACACTTACTCGGCCGCCGCAGAACGATACGCCGACACCGCCGTGTGATATTATTGTTGTTGGATTTTTTTTTTTTTTTTCGATAATAATAAAATAAGAATTTATTAATATATAACGATAAAGAAAACACCGAAAAAGGTCGTGACGTGAGAAATGGACAGGCAAAAAATGAAAGAAGATTTATTTACGATCGTTCTCGTGTATTTGTGTTAATTAACCGTGCAGTTATTTTTCGACTAGTTTTAATTATCTCCCGGTGGTGGGGGGGACATCGGAATGTTGTAGCAATATGGCGGCGGCCATGATAATGGCACACTCGACAACGTAGACTCTTTGTTTTCGTTTCTCGATAATATTGTTTTATATTTTTTCATCGCGTCCGCGCCCGCCAACTCGACGCCCGACGGTCGCCTTTGCGCGCGTCCGCTGTGTGTTTCGTCCCGTGGAAACGCCGATTCGCATTCGTTCTAAATGTGCGAAAAGTGTCGTGAGTTCTTCGTCCATCGTCCAAAGTTTGCGTTGGTGGTTACGTGCACTGAACACGGACACCAGAGACACTCTGAAGACTGGATAACTATGCGCCGCCGGTCCTGAGGTCAGTACCCAAACGAAAGTCCGTACTTAGGTCCCAATTTCAGGTGCCCATACGTGATGGCCGGATGCCTTGCTATGGTAATAATAGTATGTCCTATTCACATTTTGTCTTGAGTCCCATAGTCCCATCCAACATCTCAAAAGTTACTCGGTACTCTGTGCGTACCACGTATAAATAGTTGTGAGCCGCTCATCTGATTGACAGATAAATGTTGTTTGTAACTGTTGACAAACGCAGCATTAATGGTATACGCTTGAATACATCGATGATCGTTGATAATCGATTGACAAGCATCTGACTATTGGACAAAATTTCTGAATGTTCTTATGAGTTGTTGGGGAAGGATATAAAATATTGTTTGTTGATTAGGTAGGTGTTTCTTATAAATTATAAAATATTATGTGGTATGCTCGAATTATTTTGTTTAGTGTTTTTAAGTTTTTGTTTTTATATGCACATTAGGTCTTCGTATATTTATTGAATCTAACTATACATATCTATATATATTATTTACTCAAGATTTATCCATACAATGACAAAGCTTATAATGTTTGAGGAAAGTACCACTCGAGACTTAGTAATATTTATACATTAATGAATTACCTACCTAACTTGTGCGTGTAATAAAAATTACAATGAACACAATCAATATTATTCAGATAAACATTACTTCAGTGATATTCAAAAATGCATTTATCTGAATTAATAACCGTTGAATTTGAATTTAAAATTTAATATTTTACTAAATTGCCTATATTTTTATAAACTATATTGTTACATATGTTGGGTACCTGCTATATTTGTTATAAATATAAAAGGTGAATATTTCTTAGTTCATAAGACAAAATATTCAAAAACTGGAGAGAAATAATCTTTTTATACGTCATGAACAAGTAGTTCCTCGAATTTCTACAATAGGTGTTAGTTGTTATTATAACTTATTTGTTCATTGTCCAAATATATATTATTGTTATCTTGAAAATGAATTATTCATGTCATAATTATACACATAAAAGTTTTTAAATTCAGCATTACTACATTATATTATACTTACATTTTAAATAACTTGTTTTTATCTGCTTATTGTTATATAATTTTTTGAAACTAATCTTAGTGTCACTTAAAACTAAATGGTCATTGAGTATTTGGTAATTAATAATTAGTTTGTCTTATTTATTTTTACCTATAGGTTACCTACTTATATGTAGGAGGTACCTATGTCACATAATATTAGGTATTACCACAGTATTGATTGTACAAAGTTCAAAGTATAAATTACTGTTATATTATACCTATTTAGTGGCATAATCCTTAATATTTATTATTTATATCCCTAAAGTATCAAACCTAAAAGTCAATATTTTAATTTCTTTGTTCTATGTAATGCTGTGTAATGCCTAATTGTGGTTATAAAATATTTAAATTATATTTTAGTTGCAAAGAATTTGATATAATTTAAAATTGTATTCATTATTTATTTCCTACAAATTATAAAATTAATAAAATTATAGGTAAAGTATATTAGGTAATTAACTTCCTGCCTGCCTACCTACCTAATTTTATGGTACCTATGGTATATTTCATATTATGTAATGTTACATATTATATTAACAATATCAATATTAGGTATATCATCTATTTTCATTGAATTATTTCCATGTTTAAATAGTATATACAATAGAAATGTGGATTTAATATACAAATAAATAAATGTATTTAAAAATAAATGTTAATCACAATTGAGTACCTATATATTTTTTAGTTTGTATATAATATATACCTACAAAGTATAATATAGAATTTTATGTGGGTACCTACAATATTTTTTTAACTAATATTTACATCAAACAAAATATTCTGTGAAAATAATAAATGGGTATAACTCATTTTTAAAACAACAGTTGAGAATTAAGAAATAGGTAGTAGATGTTTATGTATGTGTTCACCTATTTTACTTAAATACATAGACTAATTACATACACTCAAGAGTATTAATATTTAAAATATTATTCCCGACTAATTTCTGGTTGTAATTATGAACTTTTAGTTATGTAGGCCAGGTACTTATTATGTCTTAAGATACTTAGGTAAATAATTATAGTATTAAATTTTCAGTCATATGATAAGCACGGTATTCTTGTTTTGGTGACATGTGTTTGTGAGACTTTTAGATTTTAAAATTAGAAATCAATAATTAGTGTAATGCATTATTCTATTCTTAGTTTTATTAGATTTATACAATCTTTACAATATTAATATAATAAGTAGATACAGTCATATGCAATTACAAGACATGAGGACTTAGTGGAGAAATTGCCCACTGGCAAAACTACGACTTTTACCTACTTAGGTACCATATTTTTTAATTTTTGCTTTTATTGGAACAAGTTCAATGTTGTACCTACCCAAGTGACTCTATTTATTTTTATTAAAAAATAGCTTCTTTTAAATAGTTATAAATTAATTTTATGATAAATAATATTCCAGAAAAATACTTTAGAAATTTGCACTATTTAAGCACTTTTACAATTTGTTTTTATATTTCAGGTGTTTATTTTCATCTACGAAGATCTGGATATTTTACTTTTAATTAAGTAACAACAGTTGCTTGTATCTACCATGTGATTACTAATTAAGTTGATCCATATACCATCACATGTTGTGTTCAAAATTGCAATGTGTGTGAGTGCGTAGTCTGTGTGTCCTCGGCCCCCAGTTAGCCATGGGCCGCCCGAGGAAGCCGTCGCCAGCATGAACTCTGCGGCGCCTGCATCGGGCAAACCATCTACCCGATCATCATCTTCGGGCTATCGCCAGAAGGCATTAGCAGAAATCCGCAATTCCCTATTGCCTTTTGCAAATATTGGTGGCTGTGACAGTAGTGCTGCCAGCTGTGTGTCAAGTATTTCAAGTGCTTCAGGATCAGCCACCTCTGGTATTGGGTCTGTATCTGGTCTTAGTTCTCTTTCAAACAACTGTGTCGATAAAGAGCTTAACGCATTACGGCAGACACTTTCTCAATTAATCGCAATGGGGTATACCGAAGTAAGAATTATTTGTACTACTAATTTAATAATTAAGATATTTTATTTAAAATATGAAATAAGACTATTAATTCATAACATAAACTATGACTATTTATATAGTATGATGTATTCAATCTTCACAGTTTATTTAATTTAATTAAAAAGAAAACAATTTAAATCTATTCAAAGATTTAAATAAGGTATAGATGTATATTATTTATATTATTGCATATCTATATTAAATCATTTTAGTGAGTCTTTTAATAATAATTTTTATTTTGGAACATGATTGCTGAATAGTTTGATATCATAGTTATTGAAATATTGAATTAAAAAAAAATATTAATAAGGCTCAAACTTTATTGCATTATTGCTCTAATAATATCTTAATATTGCACAAAAATGAATTTAAAAGAATATAAATTTGTTAAACAATAATTTTTCACAACATTTTGACATTTTTATAATTTTTGTTTCTAAAACTTTTTTCTTTCAAAATATCAAAAATAAATATTTTTGAAAAATGTATTAAATCCATTACTATGTTTAAAATATATTTTAGTCTTTGGGCTACAATGTTAGGCAGCGTGTGCAGTCAATTGCTGAAATCTATTAATTATATACTCCATAGCACGAGACAAATAGCCAACATCAAGTTGCCACCAAATGTTGGTGCTTTCCAGACAAAAATAATTTTTTAATTTTCCCACTAACAAAACACGACATCTTTAAAATAGGCAAAAATTTCACTAAAACCCACATTTTCATGAATAATTACGTATATAATTAAAACATCTAAACATTTTACTATATAAATAAAATTTGATGAAAATAAAATAAAGTTTGAGCCTTATTATTCATTGTTTGCTAAAAATCAACCTTTAAAATGTTTTTTTATTAATTAAAATTAGTTAAAAAGTTTTATTAGTTTTTAGAAAAAAACAAATCCTTAAAAATTAATATTATATTAAATACCTACCTATAATAGAGATGATAAAACTAAAAGCAATTTTTTTATTTAGTATCCTCTCATCAAATAATTATTGTGGGTTATTTCATTACTTGTGTTTATAAAGATTTATATAAATGGACAATTTAAACCTATAAAACTAATCCATGCTATTTTGACTTCCAATAGGATCCAAATTGATGACTGGAATTTGCTGGCCGGGTTTTTTTATTCATCGAGTTAGATTATAATTAAATAGACAGTGATGTTTTTCGTTGGCCAGTCAGTTCAGGCATAGTTTTTGAACGTCGACTGCGCTTGAAGAAACATGGCAACCGGCCGGCCAAATCCGGTGGTCTATTTGGACCCGTAATTTTATGTCCATAAACAAATCTCTTTAAGAGGGTGCTGCATCCACATGAGTGTCTCCGACTTATAAATGTATAACATGGGAAAGACTGTTTTGTGCGGAACAACTATACTCCCTTTGTATTAGTAGAATTATCAAAATTCCACAATGCACAGGTAAGAACTTTATCCGCGTCGTAGCGTTACTTTTTATTATTTGAAATAAATACAATTGATGTTATCAGTTTGAGAACATTATGTTTTTTTTTTGTTTTTTCATTAGTTAATGCTTTCACAAAAATAAAAAAAGCTACCACAAAGATAAAGTTCTTCCCCAGCCTTGTGGAATTTTGGTGATTCCACTATAAATACAAAGGTAGTGTTGTTGTTCAGGGCAAAACAAATTTTGTTATCTTGTACAATGTAAGACAAAGACAACACATGGAGGTGTAGTGTTATTTTAATACCTTTTTATATATTCAAAATTATAGGTACTAGGTATATGAAACCATTATTATTATAACTTAAGAGCCTTTTTTATAGCCAATGTTTTCATCTTTGAACTTGGTTTATTACATAATTCTACAACTTTTAACTAACAAACCTTTGTTATAACACAAATGGTTTTTAAAGTCCCCACCTTTTAATAACTAAATCTTGATTAAAAGTATGGGAAATGTTTAACAATTAACAACCTTGGTTGTAAAAATAATACATTATATTTTGGAAAATTTACGATAGATACATACAATTTTAACGTTTTATATGGATTTTGACTGATGTTTATAATTTCATCCAAACTACAACCTGATAAATAAAATTGAAAAAAAAAACTTAACTATTAAATTATATTAAATACTTAGTATTAATAAACATAACTTATGAATTCAAGATAATAAAGATCTTATAAATAATAAGCATTTATACAAGACAATTTTAGAGAAGTATTCAGCTTTAGATTGTATATTTAAAAATATACTAGTGATTTTTAATAACTAAAAGATTGCTGATTAAATTATTCAAATTTTGATTTCACTAGGATTTAAAAAATGTAGCAGTATGTATAAAATAGTAGAACTGCATATTGTCCAAGCCTGATTTGAAAAAAAAGCCTAGATCAAACTTATTTGAAGAGGGGGGAGATTGGCTTACCGACTTAACGGTGTACATTTTTATTAAATTAAACCCATGGATTTAGATAGAATATCAATCTAGCCCCAAAACTTTGTTCAAATACCATGTTTATAAATAAATACATCATCTACATTTATATCATGTAAATGTGTGTATAATATCGTAAATTATATTGCTCATAATATTGTAAGAAGCTATTTTGTATACTGAAAATAGATAAACATTCTCTTACTGCTCAAAACAAAGCATAAGTAAAGTACAACAATTATTAAAAGTTAAGTTAAATTGCCAAAAACAAAATATGTATCATCAAGAAAAATAATTTAAAATATTTACGTTCATTTTAAAGTAATCATAATTTTTAGTAAAAATATAGTCTAAAATAAAAAATATTTTTGTTTTAAATTAACACTTTCACACTGACTTGTTTTTGGCATTCTTTTGAGAAAAATCTTCAATTTCATACTTTGAATTACTATTACTAAAATATTAATTTATACAATTTTAATAGTTAATAATAATAAATCATCCAATCTTTTCTTAGTTGTCTTTCCTAAGCATGATTTAAGACATTTTCTTATTATTTTTGTAGCAAAAAAAAGTCTTTTACTTGTACAATTATATTATATAAGTTATAAATATATTTGAGTTTGAACATCAGGGTGAGATGTGTATTATGAATGTAAATTTGGAACAAACATTGTAATTGTACACTTAGATTTAAATACTCTATAGTAAGTTTCGGACTGGTAAATTATTGTAAAAAAATGGTTAGGTAATAGGTTAGTTTTTGAATTGATGGGAACAGAAACACAAAAATCTGTTTACTTATTACTTACCTCATTATAATTATTGATCCAATATTCTCAAAATAAATTTAAACTCCACAATACCTTATTATTTTCCTATCTATTTACCTATGGCATTTAATTAAATAATAATTTCACAATATTTTATTATTATTAAGGCCAGTATTTAACCATCTCCGTTTAAATTTAACAGACACCTAACTGCCCCAATTTGGCCGATATTAAAATCTATAATCAGCTAGTTAGTGTATTTAGAGTGTAACCAATGATTGTAATACTGGCCCAAAATTAGTGTGAATCGACTTAATATGAAACTTGATGTTATGAACATAATCTGTGTTTGTATGTGGGATTTTTAAAATAGTTAATTTTTTTAGTATGATAATATAACGTAAATTAAAAATGTTCATAACTCACTTAAAAACTGAACCATAGTAAAAAAAGCCTTCATACAAATACAGATTATGTTCTTTACATCAAGTTTCATAATAAGTCGATTCACTTTATTTTTTAAACTAATGGAGTTAAATGTGATCTGCTGAGCGTAAATTTATCATTTTCGTAAATGTCACGCACTTGTAAGATGAAAACAAGAATTATTTGTGTAGCGTCCAAATAAAGTTGATCTTGTTATTTAAATATCTAATATTTGATGAATCACAAACTACTATAGAATACAATCATAAAAAGGAGGAAATTAGGTATACACTAGGTGTCAAGTTTACCCCCAATAAGTAAATCAATGTAATTTATATGTTAAATTTGAATTCAGTGATAAATCATTACACACATTACTAAGTATATTTCATGATTAGTATTACAGTAGGACGATAGGTTAATTTAACTATATCTGAAAACATAGCATTTATTAATATAAATGTATGTTTAGCCTGGCTTAACTGTTTTTTTTCCATAATACTTATAGTCTAATAAAATGTATTATTGTTACTATAGTAACCCCCCCCCCAAAAAAAAAAAAAAAAAAAACTTTATGAATCATAGATTTTCCTTGCAGACAAAATATATCAAGTAGTTTGCTACGTATTTTATAGTTAATACTTAATTATTATAATTGTAACTATGTGGCCTGGTATGGCTCGGTGGTTGTCCTCAGTCACTAAAGTGTTCTTAGGTCAAGCATCGGCCAATGTTGACCACCCATGTTTTGCGACAAATTCTGGCGCCACATACACGTATTCCTCAACTAACTGTAACCCTCCAATAAAACGCTAATGGCCATAGTGACTGAGAATAAAATATAGGTTCAAGGTGAGGTTCAAGGTATAAATAAGTAATAGCCTAAAAGTAAAATTGATATTTTAAAAATGTTATTGTGTAGGTGTACCTATAGTAAAATTTAATAATTTATGAAACCGTTTCAAGTTTTCATAGTAATATTTTATAATTACTACAAAATAATTGAAGTTGTTATTCTTTGTTTAAATATCTAATTTTGTCCAAATTTGAACTAAAACATTTTATAAAAAAAATTGTGATTATATATTTCTTTAGGTTTTTTTGTTTCAGAATAATCTACTTATGAAGAGCCTTAGCTATACAATTAAATGAGGATAATTTATAAATTTGTAACGACAAAACAATTTGTGATTTTGAATTTTTGGCACATTTTGTCAAAATTTGAAATTCAAATAATTGTAAAAGAAAATTGTGTATAATATGTATCTATCTATAATAACTTTAAATAACTATGAAGAACCTTATCTATTCATTTTTCAAATTTTTTTACCGAGGGAAAATTATTTTTATTAATATTTGTAATAAATTGTAAACGTTAACTGTCTATAAATAGCTGGCAAAAAGTAAAAATATTTTGAAAATTATGTATTATATATAAAATGCCAATATATGTTTGGTGAAAATTTCAAGTATCTACAGTTATTTATTTTTGAATTACAACAAAATATGAAATTCAATTTTGGGAACCTTGATTTGATTACAAATTCCCGTTTAATTTTTTTATTCTTTTCCCAATTACTGAGAATTTTTCACTTTTGCCCTAGTACCAATTAGATTCAATTTCCTATCAAGAAAGATATTGAAGCTGAAAATTAAAGCATTTTTTCAATGTTTCACTTAAAAAAAACATATTGTAAAATCAAAACATTCATCAAGTAAAAACCAAACATATACCTATATGTATATGGTATATACATATTTATTTTTTTATACATTTCCAGTTTGTTTGTTTAACTAAAAAGTGTTGGAATGTAGAAAGTAACCTATCCTAATCTACCAATTCAAAATAGATATTAGTTCTATGGATTCTTTCAATGCTTTAGTAACCACTGTCGCATGATTGCATGAACACATGTCTCTGGAATGTAAGATCCAATAAAAATGTGTAAGTGACCTTGTCCTAATCCTCTGAGATGATGTCCGAATGTGAGACCTTTCAAACGTAAAAATAGTTTGAACTAATCACAGTCTTAATAAATATTTTTCTTAATCCTTATATCAATAAGATATAAATTTATCTAGTAAGGTATTAGTTATTACCTAATATTGATTTTTTTTTTTTTTTGGCATTTCACCGCATTTCATTCAGTACAATTTACGATATTTGTATACTTGCTACCTATATTATATTATATATTTTATTTTTTTAAATGTGAAATATTTCGTTATACCTTATTAAAATGTCCTCATAATTTGTCAAAATACCAACTTGATAATTATTGTAGTTAACTTAAACGCATTACAAATTGTGAAAAATGCAAATGGATAAACCCCGTTAAGACCAAACAGGTTTTTATGATTTTTATTGTAAGAAGAGAGATAAAATATTTTATTATAGTTCCGGTTTTTTTTATATATATTAAGGAACCTCGGTAAGGTAATTATGTTCAATATTCCCATGAATTTGTACTTTGTAGAAGTATATATTTTATCTTCGTTGGTCTTATGATTGATCGAGTAAGAAGGATAGACGAAACCGGTCTGTGTAATTGCAAAAGTATAGACACGTTTTTCGAGTTTAATTACATTTGATTATAAAAATATATCGGTCCATGTGTGAAATTGGGTATTTTGGTACGTTCATGTCTAATGTTTGGCTTTTAGTCCTGGATTAGAGCTGCTTATTAGTTATTATTACGCGACATATTATGCGGACATGATATGGTCAAAAATTATACTGATTCAAATTGAAATTAATTTTTCTAGATCAAGACGTAGGGGACCAACCCAATATTATCGTGCTACTTTCACTAGGCATCATTAATATTCTTGGATAACCCGATGAATAAACCCCGTCTAGGTGCTAAAAAATAAGGCCAATTTAAATTGTTCTCGAAAAATATAATTTTAATTGTATTGATTTAAATTTTAAAAGATTACTGTGATAGATAATCTTATTCAGTAATTTCGACACGAGTACGTTAGGTAGTTTGAAACACCACACGTCCACACCACATATTATAATATGACACATCGGTTGCAGTCATATACTTATATGTATTATTTGTTTGTATTTTATCCATTTGGTTTTAGATTAAGACTTATTAGTTGATACCAACCTAATTCTATAGTCTATATTGATGTTTTCAAACTCTCCATTACTTATTATTATCCCTATATCTCCACGTTAGATAGAATCAGTTCACGTTGATTGACTTTCGCAAACAGCATTTTGTTTTATAGGCATGCTTAAATGTGGCACTATCTGAGCTTATAAATAAATGGAAATAACAATCTATAATAATTCGCTTTAAATTGACAGTGTTCGAATACCCAATTTGCTGTAATTGGGAAACCCAACTTCCTCTTTCATAAGAAACCATTGGAATTGTTATTACAGTAGTCAGTAATGACACATTAAGATTTTTAGTGTACTGCTACAGCAGTAATATTTTCAACTGTTGATATAGGTTAGGTACAAATAGACGATTTCTACCATAACAGTAAAATTGATCGATTGTCCGTCAACGTGTTAAATTAAAAAATAAATTTTATTTTTATCAAAAATATTACACTTTGGACATTGGTAATATATTTTTAATATTTTTATAATAATTTAACACGTTGACGGACAATCGATCAATTTTACTGTTATGGTAGAAATCGTCTATTTGTACCTAACCTATATCAACAGTTGAAAATATTACTTTAATTACTATATAAAAATTATAAATAGTATTTTCTCCTTTGATCTTGTATACATTTTGGACTCTGGAAAATACGATCGTGTATATTCATGTTTCCAAGCATCAGTTGTCAAGACTCAAGCTGTGGTCACAGGAGAGTTATATACGAATATAAGATAACTATCATGAAAATGTGGGATAGTGTAGTTATTGTCACGACTCACGAGTGTCATATTTGTTCACACAATGGAAGTCATATGGTGAATGGTAACAGTGAAAATTTGTGAATTGTGATTGATGGTGAAAATCTGATAAATTACCAAGAAAATACGTAAACAGCGTTTAACTATATTACGATACTTTAGGCCACATAGGATGTTTTATAAACATGGACGGAACTTAAATGGGTGGTATTTTTTTCTGTTTTCATGGCAGCACCTGATTTTATTTTTGTTATCCGTTATTCTTGCGATTTGATTTTTAAATGATTAACGAAATTTGTTTTATTGTGTTAATCATATGTCGCGTTTTTAATCGAGCAAATCATTTAGTACTCAAAATGCATGATTAACACCGGGAAAGTGCCCGTTCACGCTTATCATTGCAGCCAGAATGCCCGATATTGTGTTAGAGACTTAAATCGCTATATTTATATTCAAGATATTAATATACATATTTTTGTAAAAAACTTCTTTTATAAGTCCTTTTAAATTTTTAATGTATATTTATATTTTAATGCAATTAGTATTTATTAAGTCCAACACCGGACACGATAAGAAGACGAACACTACCTATCACTATTGTGCAGTGTCAGTGTAAATTATTTTGTCATGGTGGTGGAGATTTGGCTGATGTTTTAACATACACTATTTGATCGTGAATAGTTAGCAAAACGTTTATATATATGTATATAAATAAAATATATACTATAAAAGTTATTATGAATATTAAAAAAAAAGTCTTGTGGATCTATCCTCCCCCCAACGTTTGACCACCATTTCTATCGTGAAATCAACTATCATGCACGATGCATGCATGATAGTTTAGTTTAGTTAAAAGTTTATTTTGTAGCCATCAATAACAATTTCCATATTTGAAAAGAAGGTTTACTCATCCCCTGGAAGCTATTGCCTGTGTTGAGGAAACATAGTAGGATAGCGTCGATAGCGATATCACAATTGTAAGAAAGTAACTTTCATATTGGCCGATGTCCACACAACAACACTGTTTTCAACTGTTAGAACTTGCGATAACAATTTACTGTCATGATAGCTAGTATTGCTCATAACTCTTATTGTGTGATGCGGCTTTACAGTTAACATAAAAGTAAAAAAATTTCCGTTACCTCTTAATATTTATTTTTTTGTTTATTATGTATGATGTATAAAATCAATTTTTATTGGAAAATTGGAATATTTAAAATTGTTTTTGTTTTTTATTTTAATGCAAAATATTACTTTGTATTGTAATTAGATTGTCTTGTTTTTATTTTATAAGGGGGTTAATAATATTTTGGTTTACAATTGAAAATGTATCCCGTGTTTAGTTTTTATTTTGTGAACTTGAATAATACATTTTATAGCCTAAATATTAATCATATAACTAAAGCTTACTAAAACTAAAATTGTTTAAAATGAGAACTAAGTAAAATAGGGCTTAGCTAGGTATTACTTACTATTTTATTAAGCTATTCTAAGAAAATATAAGATTGATTTTTAATTAGTAAACTATGAATCAGAAAATAAGATTGATGAAACATTTTTTATTAGTTTACTGAATAGTGAATAATTAACTGTTCAGTTAACCATTTAAGATATTTATTAATTATTTTATAAAAATTTAGTTTGACTATTAAATAAGCTTTTTAGTCTCGAGTCAAAGAAATGAACATTGAAATTGAATTAAAAATATATAATTTTTGTTTACTTTAGATTAGTGACATTGCCTATACTTTTTGATATACATTTATTCTAATTTAATTAATAATTTTTTTAGGAAGCATCATTAAGAGCACTTAAAGTATCAGGAGGACGGTTTGAAGGGGCTCTAGATTTTTTAGCTAAACAACAGCAATGTGATCTGTCTAACGGATGCAGCAAATCTTCATCAGGTAATAATATCATTATTTTTTTTATCAGCATAATAAATAATATTATTATTTATAGTTTTCACTCTCTAGTTTTATTTATACTATTATTTTACAGGATTATGTAATAGTAATAAATTGATCAGAAAATCAAGTTTAGAAAGAAGTGGAGTTGGACCAAGGAGTAGTCCTGGCCAAGACAGTGGCGCAGGAAGCTCAAGGTCAGATAGTCCAAGACAACCTGATCTAGTCATTCACTCTCATCCACCATTATCTCGTCAATATTCTCCTTCTGCATATTCAGAAACTCCTCCACCACCCCCGCCTAGGAACAATAGTACACCACCACCTCCTCATGTACCGACACATATGCAACAGTTGCTTAAGCGTATGTCACCAGCCCCTGCTGTTCCTTCACGACCACCTGCACCTACACCAGGGACTTCAAGTAGTTCCAATCAAAGAGGTACTTCACCAATGGTAGTTCAAAATGGTCCACAAGCACAGCAACAATTATCTCAACAGATGCAAGCCTTAAGTATGACTACTGCTGAACCACCACCACCTTATCCAATAGTTGGAGCTCCACCACCACCACCTTCATACTCTGTATCAATTCAAGAATACCGGAAATCGCCTTCTTCTGGAGTGTTTTCAAATGCAGGGTCATCTAGTCCTGTGTCTGGATCAACAAATGGAAGTATGTCATCCTTAACTCGACCTACACCATTGCAAGCTTGGGGAGCTAGACAAACTAAAACTCAGTCACCAATTATAATGCAGTCTGTACGAAGTACTTTAGTCCAAAAACCTGTACTTCAAACTGCTGTTGCACCACAAGCTCCAGTACCTACTTCTCCCTCCCCTGTTCCACCACCGTCTTATGCATCATCTATTCAACAAAAACAACAAGCTCAAAAAGCAGTTCAACAACCTCAACAAGCGTCATTGTCTTCGCCCCCATCAGTTGTACCAACAACTGAACCTCCTAGCTATGCAAGTACTATGCAAGCGCTGGCTGCCCAACGAGTAATTACTAATCCATTGCCACCACCACCATATGCTGAGGATCATCAACATAGGAAACCTACTCCTCCATTACCACCTATTCCATCATCATCCGTGGCTAAAAACAAAATGATGAACTGCATTAATTACCATCATCCATTTCATAATAATAGTAATGGCATTACTAATGGACATGACGAAGAAGATGATAATCAGTCAAAAATTGATCACCAGTCCCCTATTCCTGAACGCAAACATATAAGTAAAGAGAAAGAAGAAGAGAGACGTGAGTGTAAAGTAAAAAATTATTCTCCTCAAGCATTTAAATTCTTCATGGAACAACATGTAGAAAATGTTATCAAGTCACATAAACAAAGAGTGTTTAGGCGCGTTCAGCTTGAAACAGAAATGGCTAAAATAGGTTTGAGTGATGAAGCTCAGTGTCAAATGAGAAAAATGTTATCACAAAAAGAATCAAATTACATACGTCTTAAACGAGCAAAAATGGACAAATCAATGTTTACAAAAATCAAACCGATAGGAGTTGGTGCTTTTGGTGAGGTTACATTAGTTAGGAAAATTGATACAAACCATTTATATGCCATGAAAACATTGAAAAAAGCACATGTACTTAAGCGTAATCAAGTCGCGCATGTAAAAGCTGAAAGGGATATACTAGCAGAAGCTGATAATGAGTGGGTTGTTAAATTATATTATTCGTTTCAAGACAAAGATCATTTATACTTTGTTATGGATTATATACCTGGTGGAGATTTAATGTCATTGTTAATCAAACTAGGAATATTTGAAGAACATTTGGCTAGGTGAGTTGTTTCGTTTTAACTTACTATGATTTATTCATTATTGTATACTTATTAACTAAATAATGAAAATGTTAATAGGTTTTACATCGCTGAATTGACTTGTGCTGTAGAGAGTGTACATAAAATGGGTTTTATCCATCGAGACATCAAGCCAGATAATATATTAATTGATAGAGATGGTCACATTAAACTCACCGACTTTGGATTGTGTACTGGGTTCAGGTGGACTCATAATTCAAAATATTACCAAGATGGTAAATATTTAATAATTTTTCACGTATTTTAAAAAGTAAAGTTCTAATCAGGGATGACTATTTTAGGTGAGCACTGTAGGCAAGACTCAATGGGTGGTGGTGAAGAGTGGGGTGTAAATGGTGCAGAGTGTAGATGTCACCAGTTAAAACCTTTAGAGAGGCGACGTCGGCGAGAACATCAAAGGTGTGAAGCTCATTCTTTGGTTGGAACGCCAAACTATATTGCCCCTGAAGTATTGCTTCGAACCGGTTACACACAATTATGTGATTGGTGGAGTGTAGGAGTCATTCTTTATGAGATGTTGGTTGGATCGCCTCCATTTCTTGCCAACACCCCCTCAGAGACTCAATACAAGGTACATAAACCATTGTTTATAAACTATTAAGTATTATTTTGCAATTATTTAAATTAATTTTTTGCAGGTTATACATTGGGAAAATACTCTACAAATACCAGCATCTGCTAACCTATCACCAGAAAGTGCTGATCTTATATTAAAGTTGTGCACTTGTAAAGAAAACCGCTTAGGTAAGAATGCTGATGAAGTCAAAATTCATCCATTCTTCCAAGATATAGATTTTGAGAGAGGAATGAGACGTCATAATCCTCCGCATGTACCACGCATACAATTTTCAACTGACACATCTAACTTTGATCCTATCGACCCAGAACGTCTTCAGAACTCGGATTCTTCTGATCCTGATAATAGGAGTTCTGATTCGGATGGTAATCGTCCATTCCATGGATTCTTTGAGTTCACCTTCAGGCGTTTTTTTGATGATGGCGGTGGTCCATCATTCCCTACCAGGATTAGTCTGGATGATAATGATGGGCAAGGCGCTGTATATGTTTAATCTTAGAAAAATCTGTGATGGTTGAACTTTTGGTATATGTGGGGACATTAATGAATGCTCAATTAAAGCCATTTAAATAGTTTGAATAAAGCATTCATTATGTGTAAGTAAACAAGTTAAAAACATATAAAAATGTCATAAATATAAAATAAAATGTTTTTAATCATGATAAAAACTAGAATAAGATGATAAATAAAAAATAAATAAAGAATATAATAATGTTCATTAATATAAGATATGCCACATATTGTACTGAGTATAGCTTGTTTTCAGCTTTTCTATTGCAACACAATTATTTGTGACAAAAAGCTCAGTTTGAGGTGTTATGCCTCCCTTAGAACATAAGCTTTATTTAGTTACCAAAATTGTCTTTGTATTTAAATATTTTAGTTCCCTGTTCTTCATAAATTAATACCCCTTTCCAAATTCTAACACACTCTTTTCCTGTTGTATTTATCTCTTTAAAAATTAAACTATTTTTAGGTTAATTTTAGGATTTAATGTGTTTCATTATTCATCTTATTATTATTATTATCTTTTAAATATTTTTCTTTTACTTTAGAAAAATGAACCAATTATGGGCTGTGCAAAATAACAGGGATTAACTTACTGAGCTTAAAAAAACGAATTTAACATATTTATATTAATTTATGTATACAAACAAAATTATCATCTTTCTATGCAGTTACCAAATTTTATTTAAAAAGAAAAAATAATAATAATAACTAATTTTTTTGTAATTTTAAATAATTTAAGATACCTGCTCTCTTTACTTCTCTCTGATTATTATTAATACTACTACTATTATAATTATTATTATTATTATTATTATTATTATTATTATTATTTTTGTTTGTTTGTTTTAATGATCTAGTTGAATTTGCTCATTTCAATAATGTTTCGGCGTCATTTTAGTTGACTTGTCTGTGATAAACGATTATTTAGAGAAAATAAAATCTAAAAACAATTCGGCCAAAATGACGCCAGGCTTGTTTATTACAGATCTGCTTAGTGTTTTTTTTATTATTTATAAGTAATATTGAATTCATATTGTATTATATTACTCATGTGTATTGTACAAGTTGATTTAAAGTCATACTCTTTTGTCACAGTGTATATTTTTATTATTATTATTTTTTTTTTTTTAGGAAAAGTGATATGTAAACATAAATGTAATGTATATTTTTTTATTACAAAAAGTCAATAACATTTTTATTGCATTTTTACTGATCCATTTTTATTCTCATTTGCCTTTTTTGCCACCTTTCTTTTTCTTCTTCTTTTGCGCCTGTGGCCAGGGAAAGCCTCGGCATTTCAGCAGATCTTGTACATTGTGACACGTATGGTAAGCATTATCCATAGCGCATTCATTGAACACATCCACCAAGTTCCTCGACTTTTTACCCTCCTTCCGTGTCTTTATTGTTGTTGGTGTCTGCTTCTTTGTTTTTTTATCATCTTTAGAATTTATCTCTTTTTTCTTTTCGCTTCCTTGTTTACTCATTTTTTCCTGAAATTCACAAAATTTAACATCTAAACTCTAGAGTGTATATTTTTAAGTTAAATTGTTAAAATATTAATTTAAATGAGCTTTTAGTTGGTTGTTATCCTGTTTACAATTATTGATCTAACTCTAGCTTCAGTTCCTTAGAAACTGTATTGTGGGCTGTCCTTAGGGCACCAAGAACACTAAGTTGATAAAAGGCCTACCTACATATTACATGTACTTACCTAATGTGTACAAATATGTACTTACCTTTTTACTAACCTGAATTTAGTATCAAAATAAAGACATTTAAAGAGCGATGGTTAGTCTACGGTTTGAATTTACATCAGGATCCAATTACTTCAAGGTATGACACTGACTAGTCGGTTACTAAGGAGTAAGATAGTACGTTTTACATACTATATTACTATATATTTTAGATTCTGCGTAATGAATGTATTGATTTCAAATGATGTGTGTTGTGTGTATTTTTTTCTACATTTTTTTTAACTTCAGTATTTTTTCTGATGGGAAAGTGAATCTAGTTAGTGCATTTGGGAAGTCAATATCAAAATTCCCAGTAGTTTCCAAAATGTTGATTGTTGAGAGTTTTGAGCTTTATATAGTCATATGAAACATTTTCAATTGTTATTAGCTTTATTTAAATTAAGGTTAATATAAAGATGTTCGTTCCTGTAAAAAAACTTTAAAATGTATTTCAAGGTTCCTCATAAGTTGTTTTTAGTGGAAATTAAAAAAAGAGTTGAGCGAAAATCCACAATAATGTTTTATGAGCGTTTGAAGTTTTACAGCATTGAATAGCATTGAATTCAATTTCTTATGGAATGATTATCTTCATAGTAGTCAAAAACGAGTAATGAACAACTGTAGATTCTCAAAATGTACATCATATTATGTTTATTGTACCTATTATTTTCTAAACTTAATAACATTCTCAAACTATTTTAACTCATTTTGAGCTGTTTAGAAAATTTTAAATTTTTTCTATAAATGTCAATAAAATTTTTTTGGGTCATAAAGCTCTTTGCAAAATATGTTTTTGACAAAATCGATTTTTGGTTAGGTTAAATAAAAATGACCGTAGATACATGAAATTTTCACTGAAAATTTTATTTGATGGGTCCAAAAGCTTGAAAATTTAATGTAAGGCCCATCACCAGAGTTGAATTATGGGAGGGGGGCTAAGCGGGCTATAGCCCAGGGCCCCCCAAAAAAATAATACGTTGGTAAACGAAAAAAAAGACAATGTGAAAATCAAACTATTTTATATGGGAAAAAAAAGTTTCAAGTCAAGATACATTCTTTGTTACCTACTATAGATAAATTGATTACTGAACTTGACAGAAGATTAAATTCTAATAATCTTTTCCTTTCTCAATCCAAATTTTTAATTAACTTTAAAATTGACGATGACCCAGACATAGATTCATTAAATAACTGTATTCAGTTTTACCATAATGATAATAATGATATCGATGATAACTTGAAAACAGAAATATCACATTTTTATCATTATATCAAAACAGTTTCTTCAGTTATTGACAATATTGTGCTATAGCAAAACTTCTATATGATATATGAACGACTACTTATTGATGTTTTTCCAAATGTATATATTGCACTGAGATTATTCCTAACAATACCGTTGACAAATTGTGAAGCAGAACGTTCATTCTCAAAGTTGGCTCTAATTAAAAATCAACTAAGATCTGCACAGATTGAAGATAGGTTGAAGCATTAACAATTATGTCAATTGAAAATGACATATGTAAAAAACTTTCATTTGATGACATTTTAAATACTTTTGCAGCCAGTAAATCTAGAAAAAAATATTTTAAATAATCATTTGTTTGTATTTTTGTGTTATTATTGTATATTTTATATTTTAACATTTAACTAAATTGTATTTTTTAATCAATTAACTATGTAATGTAAATTTGCTGTTCGAGAAAAAATATTTTTCTTATTTAACTAATAAATATCAATTGGCATATTATAATAAAAATACTTTTTTGTAAAATTAGGGCCCCAAAAATAAATTAACCCTGCAGGGCCACTAATTTAATTAATCTGGCTCTGCCCCTGACATATTGTTACAATATCAGTTAAAAAATACATTCAAGTTTCAAGTAAAAAGTTCATTCTATAACCAAAAAATGTATAACCAGTTTTTTTATAGGTATTTTAGTCAAAATGTGGTCGAAATTACACATTAAAACCAAAATTAACGATTTTAGTTATTTCGTTGTAATTTCAATATATTTGTGGTCACTTAAAACTTTTAGAATAGGTATATTATTATATTTTATTCACACAATGAAATTATAAAATGCAATCCTTTCAACAAAAGTGAATTTAACTGTAGTCTGTACTAATGCCCAATAGCATTGATTATAGATTAATCTATTCTATAATTAATGCTAATTAAATAGTAAAATATACATTACTGTAATCACAATAATATCATAAAATATACCTACCTACTTAGTAATATTATAGCCTAATAGCTTGACAGACCGTTTCGCACAGAATCGTTTTTCGTATGCAATGATTTTATATAATTTAAAAATATTATATTATAATATTTAATCTATATCATTTCAAATTCATTTAACACATTCCAAAATTTTCTTTTATTTAATTTTGTCTACACAGTTATAAATCTGTAACATTTTACTGAATTTGTCAAACAGCTCAATTGTAATATATTTTCGAATTTTAAGTGAGTACGCTCCAAGTTAAATTTACAACTTTTACTGAACTAATTCGCCTATATGCATGACTGAATTTGCCACTGTACAATGCACTAGTCATTGGAGAGGTCAAAATTTAAAACTCCCTGTAGATTTAAAAAGTGCAGGAAAAAACAAAAAAAAATTAAGGAAAAACTGGAATTTTTACGCAAAATCTGTTTTCGACAAAATTGATTTTGGTTATTGATATAACTCTAAAAAAAATGACCGTATATATGTGAAATTTTCCATGAATGAATATATTAGCATTTTCTATACACCATAACGTTTTAAAAATGTTTTGAGCTGTTAACGCTCATTTTCAGTTTCCAAATTTTTTAGTTTTTTTTTCTATAAATTTCTATTAAATTTTATTCGTTTCGTAAAAAACTTTGAAAATATAATACAAGGCTCGTAGTATATTGTTGCTATGGTAGTTGAAAAATATTAAAAATACATTGTCAGTTACCACCATTCTTTTATAGGTTTTAAAGTTCAATTTTTGACAAAATACGTAGAAATAACGAAAAAGTGAAAACTATTTTGAGTTAGAAATTCATAAACATTTTTCTTTTTAATTCTAAGATTTGAAAATGTAATACAAGATTCCTCATAAGTTTGTCTACCTTAGGTTAGCTTAACATAAAAAAGAGTCTACCGGAAAGTCAAATTGAATTTTTATGAGCGCTCGGAAGTCAGATTTTTATACTAAAATAATGAAATGGTCTGAAATTATGATCTAAAACTTAATTACTCGCACGCCTATAATAGTTTCATATAAGTTTAGCTTTGAACGTTTAAGTACTTCAATACTTTAGAATACTAAATTATTTATTAAGCCAAAATTTTAACAACTCGGGAACCAATTCGGATATTCCCTTTGAAACAACCCGGGAACCAATTCGGACGTTTTGGAACCAATTCGGACACTCCGCATTTGTTCATCTAACCTAACAATAAAAAAAGAAATAATAATAATGTTAAATTTATGCCTCAAAATAAATTCTTGTACACGGGCCTAAGAGTTTATCTTTGTACATGCCACTGGTCGCTGCAGCTATTTTATGTTCACATGTATTCCAATAATCCATTAAATCTTTCCTCAGTCTTGGGGAGGGTAACTATAATGTAGGTTTACGATTATTTGTTTTATTGGAAATCAATCAAGAGACAAGGGGATAATTTCCCTGAATGTAAAACACGTAAGTTAAATATGATTTAGTATATTTTCAAAACATAATTTTTTCCCCCAATTTTCAGAAGAATTGAATATACAACATGTCTATATGGCATTATTGCCATATTATATTATTTATTAATCAAAGGACAATCTGATAAAGGTTGAAACTATGAAAGGTCACAAATCGCAATGTGTGGTGTGGACGAGTGGTACACAGGGGCGCCGTTTGGGGGGGTGCTGGGTGTACCTTGGCACCCCTATTTGTTTTCTGTCTCTAATTGGCCTGGTTTAAAATTTACAATTACGCCTATAGGTGATGGCCTATGCCTAAAATTTAAAATATATTATTTGTTATGAATACTTTAATACATATAAAATATAAATATATAATAAATTATTATTGTGTATGGAGGTAAATTAGGTAAAGCATATTATTATTTGTAGATGCGTATTATTGGTATGCATGATGACTTTTTTTCGTTGGTAGGTATAATAAAAAATAGTTTTTAGCTACGAATCGGTGTCTCGCAAAAGATATAGTAGGTATGTATTCACTAATATAAAGAAAAAGTGGGCCCATGAAAAAAAAAATTGGCCTGCTTAAATTTTGGCACCCCTATTAAAAAATTCAAATGGGCGGGTGGTACACATAGACCTATAAACTTAGTTTATAGGTCTAGGGTGGTACCTAGACACCTAATATAGTGCCTACCTATATTACAGTAGTACACTAGTACCATTGATTTTAGTTTATTCTAAAATCAATGCTAGTACCTATAGGCTATGGCCCTATGGGTCACAAACTACCTTCATAATATTCTGTCATCGCTCATCCGATTTTGATATTGTGGATGCCGCCGAAATGGTTTACCGGCATTGCCAACAGATAAATTGGGGGATAATGTTTGGTTAGTGGGTGCGGCCGCACTGGTGTCGCTGGCCTTGTGATAAAAATAATCTGACGAAATCAATTTTCTCTTTTGTTCCCTCTAATAAAAGTTAAAACGTCTCTCTCAACTTTGTTCGCTGTGCCGTTAAGTTTCACGTTCGATTAATAAGTTCATCGCTGAATCTCGATAAGAATAATGTGGACGTCATTCAAACCAGAAAGTTTTTTCGATCGGTAGAACACTTAAACTGGTGGAAGGCATCGAATACCTTCACCCCTATACTTCAACGTACGCGACATGTCGAACAAAATCCTATGTGATAGTCAATTGTGATAAATACCTAATATCTATAAGTTAGTTTATTTAATTATTTACGATATATATTTATTTTTTTAATATATAATATGTATTAGTATATATTATGTATATAAATAAACATATTCCGTTAAATAAGTGTTTGAGAGTTTAATTTAATTTGGTTGATACACAGTACCTATAGTTTATTTTATTTTATTTACTTATTTCTTTATTATACAACTATTACATACAATTTCTTGAACCGTGAGTGTGTATTAAAAGATTGACCATATAGCGGTGTGACAATGAACGTTCTTGGCCCTAGAACAGCAACAACTGTCAATCGTGTACCTGATATGGGACAACCAACCAAGCCGCTGACCAACAGTCCACCAGTAACAAAATCTATGTTTCAACATGTAAAAATAGAACATTTGGTGGCTGGATTTTCAGGCGGAGTTGCATCGACACTCATACTTCATCCCCTAGATTTATTGAAAATTCGATTTGCTGGTGAGTAATTAACGTTATTTTTATCCTCCTTTAGTTTAACCTTTAATATAATATAATTATATGTTTACAGTCAATGATGGAAGAAATGCAATACCAAGTTATGCTGGATTGGGAAATGCTGTCACTACAATATTTAGACAAGAAGGAATTAAAGGACTTTATAAAGGAGTTACTCCAAATGTTTGGGGATCAGGAAGTGCATGGGGTTTTTATTTCCTATTGTAAGCAAATCTAGTATTACCAAATAAAATAAATATAACTGAAAGTTAACAATTTATATTTTTAGTTATAATTCAATTAAAGCTTGGATTCAAGGTGACAACACTAAAAAACCTTTGGGTCCAGCATTACATATGACTGCAGCAGCAGAAGCAGGCATACTCACATTAATAATAACCAATCCAGTATGGGTAGTCAAGACTCGTTTGTGTTTGCAGTTTGATAAACCCAATGATCCGAGCAAGTCCTACAGTGGCATGTGGGATGCATTTCGCAAAATCTATGGTGCTGAGGGTGTACGAGGCCTGTACAAGGTATTCTACAATACCTGACAGTTAGATGAATGAAATAAAAAATATTTATTGTGTGGGCTAGATTTATATAATTTGTTCTTTGTACATTAAATTTAAACTAAAGATAAATACATTAGATGAATTTTAATATCAGAAGTCTGAAGTAAATTAAAGTACAAATGAAAATATATTTCACAAAATATGAAAACTATGAAAAATTATTTAAAGTTATTTAAAAAATTAAGGCTGATTGTTTAACACATACTCACTGTTTATTTTAAATTTCTATACATACATTTTAACTAATCTTTAAAAGTACATTTTAATTTATAATCTAATTCCACACGCTTTGATAGATGTCGGGTATATTCATTTTGTATTTGTTTAAGTAGTTAATAACAGATGGGTATAATAGATACCCTTTCCCAAAAATAAAAGTAGTTGGTCATGTACGTTATTGTAGGGCTTTGTTCCTGGCATGTTTGGCGTATCTCATGGTGCATTGCAGTTCATGACTTACGAGGAGATGAAAACTTTTTATAATGAATACAGAAGATTACCAATTGATGCTAAACTGGTGAGTTATAAGTACTAAGTGATAGATTTAATGTAAGACACTTGAGTTATGAGTGTTTTAGTTAAATCAATCCCGTATATTCAAATTGTAAATATTAATTACTAATCACGTTTAATTATTTACTACAGGAAACATCCGAATACATTGTATTTGCAGCGTTTTCAAAATTAATAGCAGCTGGTTTGACATATCCGTATCAAGTAATTCGTGCGAGACTGCAAGATCAACACCGTGAATACCGAGGCACTTGGCATTGTATAACCCAAACATGGAGGTACGAAGGTGCTGGTGGATTCTATAAGGGATTATCGCCATATTTATTACATGTGCTTCCAAATATTTGTCTTGTGTTGTTGATATATGAGAAATTTACAAACAATTAATATTTTATTACTTCAAAATGAGTTTAAACATAAACAAAACCTATCAGTCCTTTGTTAGTTTTTTGATTCCAAGTATTTTTATTTTCTTTATAATTAGTATTAATAAAATGTTTTATTCTTTTTGTTAAAAATAAAAATATCTGTCCCTTATATTTATATATTGGTATAAATATAAATATGTATATATTATACACATCAACTGTGCAATATTCAAAGTTAAAATTCCCTTAAATACAAAAGTTAATGACAACTGATGAGTAAATAAAAAATAAAAGTTATCAGTCTACATTTATTTGATTTTTTTTTCATATAACATGATTATTGCCTTTTGAGTTTTTGACAAATACTTGCCCCTGTCAAAATTATTTCTCTTGTAGACAGAATTATACTATGACAATACTCCTCTTAGTTGTATGTGTATTTATAGAAATAATGTAATATAATATGTTATATTTCTTTGTTTTCAATTCTTTTATTTCTTAACAGTTAATCCTAGTTACTCAAATTTATTTTACAACTGGCATTTTGTTTTATTTTTAATATTATATTATACAATTTAATTTGATGTGATGAAGTAAAATTATTTTAATTTTATACCGTATTATGATAAAGTAATAATTTCTGAAAGTTAGTTTTTAACATTTGTTCTGTCGTCGCGATACACTGATAATTGCAGTTAAAATAAACTAAGTTAAAATATTTTTATTGTTTCTATTGATTTGGTTTACGTTAAAGAAATATATTGTATAAATATATTCTTTTATATCATGTTCATTGTTACTAAAAATGTGAAATATAAATATAGATCACGTGATTAATACATTTGTAGTTCGTTTTAACATGTCATTTAACAGTGTGTTGCGGTGCTGCCAGTAGCATAACAAAACAATTGGTAAGATATTTTTAATTACGTATTAAATTTATTGATTTCAATAATTTTATTTTATTTCAGGTATGAAAGAACACGAGGATTTTATAAAGGAATTGGGCCAAATCTATTGAGAGTTGTACCGGCAACCATCATCACATTTCTAGTCTATGAAAACTTATCTTCTTATTTAATTAAGTTGAATACTATACCTTAATAGTTAAGTTTTAAAATAGTCATTAGTTAGTCCCATAGATTTTGTGATATATATTTTTTATTATGTACCTTATTGATGATTCAAAATAACGTATACAAAACTTAGAGTTGGTTATTAATAATTATTGTCTACTATTGTACTTAATAATATTTATTCAAATTAGTTGTTTGAGTAAATATGGTAAAATTAATAATTATAATATTTAAGCAGTTTATTGAATTTATTTGTTTTATATCAAACAACCGAGAAATAAATTCTTGATGAAATATTACATAATACCCGTGCTTCTCAACCCTTTTTTAAATAAGAACACCCTAATTTAAATCCATATAATGATAACTCTGAACGCACATAAAACAATTAATGGATTTTTGGAAATGTAATAACTAAAATATGTAGTATAAACCTATATATAAATTGAGAATGAGACCATCTTCACAACTATTATTTTTATCTATGGTTTTTACCATCACATCATAATGCATAATTTTGTATTAATGTCATTATATTTATACTTTAATATAAATAAACAATTTTTTTAGCGACGTTAGTGCGTCGCGACACGGTGGTTGAGAATCACTGCATTAGACTAATTAAAGTAAAAATATTAAAATTTACTCTTGGTTATAAATATGTTTTAGAGTTAATTTTAATGCATTGTGAAAATAATAAAATGATAACCATTAAGTTTTACAATTTTAATTCATATACTATTGTATAATATAATGTGTAATATAGTATATTCAATGCATTAATTTTATTTAAGATTATAATATTATGTTAAGTCTCGTAGTTTTTAACAAAAGTGTAATGCAATTTCTTATTACTAAACAACCAAGTAATTAAGAATGTATTTATTTTAGACAAGGTTTGATTATTGTTTCTTGTTTTATTTAGATGAGTAACTATTAGGGCTGTATTCATAGTCGATGCTTAAGAATAAGTATTGCTTAAGCTAATTTTAATCATTAAAAAAAAAAAAATTGCGATAATAACTAAAAGCAATGCTTCAGGTAGGTCTTAAATTCCTTTTAGTTACTTACATTTTAAGTAATACATTTTTTTTTCTGAAGCCATAGTTTATGAACCTCATTTGTGTCATAAATATAGTATAATCAAAACTTATTCCTTAGCAGTTAAGCATCGACTATGAATACGGTCCTTAGTATTAATAAGTATTATAATCTAAGTGACTGGTATTTCTGTTCTCTTTTAAGCATGAAGACTAGAATTAGTTGAATAACATGTAAGGAGACCAAACTCGTACGGCCGCCCGCATGAAGAAACGTAGGTACTGAAATGACTCGTACGATTAAACAGCAACAGAAACTTGTTTTTACATCCTATTGACATGAACTTTTTTTGAACTAGGGATGTGAAAGACAAAATTAATGGAGACTTCAACCTCGTGGGCTTCTTAAAACGGTTTGGTTAGATAAGTCATATAGAATTTGGTAAGAACTCTGGAATGCTCCAAAGTTTTTGGTGACTATAATTTAACCCTTAAAAATTGTTCCCACTTTAACTTCTAAGTATAATAGGTATGTATTATTGCATACTTATCAAATTTTGTATGTGTATTGAGAAATTCAAGATTCAGACAGTACCCTTGTCCTTTGACATAATATGTTGTGACTTACGAGATAACTTGAGATTTCCTTGTTATAAATAATTTTATACTTATTAAAATTCTAAGTTATTAATTTAGAATATCTACTTTTCGCATTTGAGTTGATATTACAAATTTACAACCTTTCACCTTTATACAGCAAGTACCAGTAGTATTATAGTTTGGTCTATCATGATCGGCTTCAATGATTTTCAATTAAATTCTGGTGAGCATTAAGTTTCTTCAAGTTATTTATGTTATTAGGCCCTGGGGTAAAGTGTGATGTGTTCTACTGATCAGTCTCTAATTATAGTGGAGTGGAAACTAATTTCCTGTTTAAAAATCACGATTTCTTTAGTACCTACGCGATAATGAATAAATATTAAATAAACTATAAAGTAGTCAATAGAAATGATTTTAACCCATTAATAACATTAATGAATGCTTATCAATTATCATAATATAAAAATCTTTAATATTTTGTAATATTTGTATATATGATTTTAAATTACCTGAAGTTACTACGGATGAGATGTTGGATAGTTAGAATAAATCGCTTCTTATGAAGTTGTTTGGCCGTCTTAAGCGTTTTTGTTATAAATTATAATATTGTTTTTATAAAATTAAAAACCAGTGTATGGTATCCATAATATTAAAAGGTCGCACGCCACACGGGAATATTTTGTTGTCTCCGTCTTACAAACGTACAACATGCATGTTAAATTTTACGTTCACAATAATACATTTTACACTGTAATTTCTAAAATTAGAAATGTGAAATTTAAGGTTAAGATTATTATCTTGGGCATCTCGGAGGCTTTTATTAATATTTTTTCAAGAAGCAAATTATGAGTATTTTTAAACTACACTTTTTGCACATTTTAAAATGATATAGGTAGTTTACTTAAAAATAATACTATCAATAAAATCCTTCTCTACAATAATTATATAGTATTTGAGGATTTTTTTGAGAAATTATTGTAATACATATTAATATGTGGCATAGACTCATTGTATTACCATTTTATTGTAGGTATGTATTGTACGTATATATAAATATAATTGGGTGGGTATCTACATACCAATAGCTAGGTATTGCCGTATTGGATATACCTATTCGAAAACTCGGTACCTAACTACAAAACTTTTTTTCCTAAAATTTAAATATTAACCACGAGCCCATGAAACAAGGAATGGATATGACTAAGATGACGTTGCGTCCACAAAATGTAAAAAATTATTTTTTTGTTTCAATTTATTCAATCTATCAGTAATGCTCAACAGTTTTGTCGATATAAAAAATCAAGGTTAAAAAAATCAGTAGAATCAGAGCCATAATACCATTAATACCTACCAAATAACTGCAATAGGTATAGCCGTATATATATGTATCTAATTCTTATATATGTATTAGTATATACTATATAGGTACCTATATATATAGTTTCTATAATGACTATATAGGTACGTTTATACAATTGTATTTTATAATATATATATTATGAATTATGTAAATTGAACTAAATTCTTAAAAAACTAAATTTTAACACATCATATACCTAGGAATGCCCGCAGAAAATTAACTCACCATATATGTGTAAAATGATTTATCATCATGAATTGTGAAATCGCGCCCCATATACATTTATATTTTGTACCTAGTTTATTTACGTTTTATGTGCATAACGGACAACGGTAAGCGGCTCTTAATATTTTGGTCCAAGGTTATATTACTATTAGGTTATTATAGAAATCAAAACTACTTAGATACATTCCCTAGCAAATATACCTATCCAAGGAATTTGCCCTGCATTTGATAGAACATATTATTGTATATCTCACAGATATGTTTAAGGCAGGTAAACATTAAACGATATATACCTACTGTTATATTTAAGTAAATTGTTTTGATCATGAATATCAGAGTAGTATAAAATATTTAAATTTATGAAACAAATATAGGTACGACTGTACGAGGTAAATATTACCTACAACCTACCTACTTAGATGTTCTATTATAGAATATTAGAATGCCTAAAGGCTTGTCATACGAATGGATTTAAATCAATTTGATTTTGATGATGAAACATTGAAAACAAAACAAAATAGATTTTAAATCTTTAAATGCAATAATACTGAATAATTCATTGATCGTATTATGTAAATTATTGGAAAATCTATTTCGTTATTCGTAAGTATATAAAACAAACCAATGTATAGATACAAAAAATGAATATTTTAATAGTCATAAATTGTCTGGAGAAAACAAATTGTATTTTACATATCTTTGTAATCTCATCACTTTTATTGGAATACGCTTATTTACTGATCTAAATAAAATAAACATGTTTTATTCATCATACCGCGTAATATAGGTATATTAAAATTTAAAATGTCTATTTTTTTTTTTTTACAAAATAATAATATGATAAAACATATTACATATTTATGCTTTAATTTTACTTTTATCTAATAAGGGAATTTTGAGAAGATATCAAAATATAGTTATACATATATACTATATATGTGATAGCGCGTATAGGTACCTATATCTTTTTTATTAAATATTCGAGAGATTTGATCATATAATTATTCATAATTCGTTTTGTACAACTACAAAAAAAAACGTGACATACCTGTATAGTTATTTAACTATTATTAATAAACCTATAAAATGCAATTTTTTTTAATGCAAATACTTATTAATAGTGCCTAATATATTATATTATATATTATTTTTTATAAAATTTTTACAGCATGAACAGGTTACTACTATACTATACTTATAGGTACCTATACCTACTTTATTCTTTCTTATTTCCTATATAGACATATTTTTCTTAATATATCTATGATTCCATACACATAATTGCATGTAGGTACTTATTAACCAATACTACACAGACATATTCTATTATATTCTTTACTGATCTACGATATATTATGCCAAAATTATAAATTACACAAATTTTGTTTTTTTTTTATAATTTTAGATGTTGAACGCAGACATTTGTATGTATATAGACATATAGTTACATACATAACAAAGATTTTTAGGAGGTTTTTATATTTTATGTATTTTTAGCCTTTTAGGGAGGATTCAGCTTTTAGCTCTCTGTCGTTTACTATATACCTACAAAATCTTGACTCCTTTGACCTTATAACGTGTTTGTAGTAGCACTCTCAGTTATTTTTTTAATAATTTGAATAGTTATAATTATTGTATAACATTAAAATCGTATTAAATGCATAAACTACCTATATTAGGTTTCATAATATTTATTTAATATGCAGCCATGCAGGTCATTCGTCATTCAAATTGTGTAGGTACCTATTGCAAAACGGGGAAGGCTTTTTCGGACATTAGATATTAAGCCATAAAACTATAAAAGTAATACACTTTTACAGTATAGGTACATCGTACATATATATGAATATTACATAATATATGCACTCTTTATTTTTACCTAATTTACTAATTATCCTCTAGCGACTTAAGTTATTTTGGTGTAATTTAAAATAATATTATTCGTAGCCCATAAGTAGGTATAGGTACTTTTCACCTCTACGTAAATTATTATATTTATTACAGAAGCGCATACTGGATTTTTTTAGAATGGGTTGTATGTGTTAATAATAATTTTCCAGAAATTACATAGGTACTATTGAAATTATGGCGATTTCCCAGTTGACCAACATCGAATTCACCGGAAATCAGAATTCCCCTCAGTCTGATTGAATTATAAATAATTTATAATACATAACAATACAAAAACCATAACACTGTAAACTCATAAGGTATAATATAAGTATAATATCTAATAAAAAGTAGACAAGTACTAAGTATATGTAGGTACCTACCACTCTGTTCACTGTTGTAAATACCTAGATAGTTGTGACATGGTACGCAACGGCCACCAGCAGGCAGCAATATCGTCGTGTCAAGTGTATGTATAGACGTATACCTAGTCATTGACGAAGTCACTGTATTACTGTACCTAATGGATTACGAAAAACGATTATGAGAGAAGACCATCAGCCAATAACCTACCTACCTATATATGTAATATATAATATATTATAATAAAATATAGGTGCAAGAATAAAATTCAACTTGGAGCAAGATTCAAAATCAATGTCCAAATTAGTTTATATTTTAGTTTAGTTATTTTGGCATTGGTACCTATTAAATATCTCTATTCTAATATATAATATTACATCATATCAACACTTTATTTAATTCAAAAATATCTTATAAATTTTATCATATAGGTACCATATTATGCATAATGCATGGTATTAAATTTCATACAATTAACAAAATTTCATGGACAATGGCTCCTTTAGCCACCCTTCCCTCACCCAGCAGATGCCCTTGAAACCGTAGGCTGACGACCATCTTTGATCAGAATCGTTTTTTATTGTATGCAAATATGCAATGGTTGAAGATTTGAATGATTTTTCATTGAATTCAAATTGTACTCATCTAGTACAGTGACCTACTATATATGATACGAGATTCACATATAATCACATGACACTATATGACACCTACAACTTTACAGCAGAGTGACTTCCCCGGTTTAAATTTATTTTATGGTTCATTTATTTTAAATGTTGTGTCTGTTATCACATTTTGGGCAGACAATTCACTCTAACCGTAAACGATATGGAAAACTTGAAAATGTACTTAATATTACAATGTTTTTCATAAGATGTTCCTAAAAAAGTTCAAAAATATCGAAAATCCTTTCGAATAGTTTTTTTATAAATGTTTAAAGTTAAAATGTTTACAGGATTGGATATTTACTAACCATACCGATATTTCCATCAAACGTATTTATTTGGAAGTTTGTTGTAATTCAATAAATATTATTTACAAATCTAGAGAACCGAAACTCTTCATTATTAAATGTACTGTTATTTTTCTCAAAATAAGTTTTTAAAATATTTATGCAAGTTGCATAAAAAATGTATTAATTTATAATGGACTATCAACCAATCATAATTCATTTGTCAGCATCATGTTTTAGGGACCAAATGCCCAATATTTCACTGTTGGTTCATAATTACATGTTAAGTTTGTTATGTAACCCAACAGTGGACTAATTTTGCAATTTATACGAAGAACCTATTCATACTATTCTATATTAAGTAGGTACATCCTATTCACATATATATAGCTAGCCGTGTGCGTAGATAACTAAGATTTATTAGTTAAAGAACCAACGTTCAAAATACCCATGAGGTAGCTTCTGCCTCCCACACCCCCAGCATGAGTGTCACTATATACTACTATAGAGGCTATTAGTATTTAGTCACCGATACTGGGAAGTTCTGTAAAATAAAAGATATAAATTAACCAAAGAGAGAAAGCTTCCATGATGGCTTCCATCGTCATTAAAAATTTGAACTCAAAAATAAAATTTAAACAATAAAATAAGTATAAATGTATAATATATATTTTATAACTGTATACCGTATACGCCTATATTTAGATGCAAATATTTATAAAGTATAGTTATCAATATAATCTTATTAGTTAGGTACCTAATAAGTAATAACCTTTCTATATTTATTACCTATATCCAGATCACTGGATCTGTTTTGGATCATTTTCGATCTTATATTATAATGTGTGTTAATTCAACTGATACTCGTCCAAGGAGCATCCAATATTAGTACCTACCTATATTATATAATATGTAGGTACACTAGCACTATTACCAGGCTTTTCTGGGGGACAAATTAAATCGAGATGGGCAATCCATCAGCACAAAAGAACTATAAAGATAATTATTAAACATTTTACACATTATACCCATGACATGCAAGGACTACTAGACAAGGACATACTAGGACTCAGGTCTCAGGAGGGACAATAAAAAGTAAAAACGAAAAGTTATTTAGGTCTAACCCAGGGGCGCCATTTGGGGGGGGGCTGGGTGTACCTTGGCACCCCTATTTGTTTTCTGCCTCTAATTGGCCTGGTTTAAAATTTACAATTACACCTATAGGTGATGGCCTATGCCTAAAAATTAAAATATATTATTTGTTATGAATACTTTAATACATATAAAATATAAATATATAATAAATTATTATTGTGTATGGAGGTAAATTAGGTAAAGCATATTATTATTTGTAGATGCGTATTATTGGTATGCATGATGACTTTTTTTCGTTGGTAGGTATAATAAAAAATAGTTTTTAGCTACGAATCGGTGTCTCGCAAAAGATATAGTAGGTATGTATTCACTAATATAAAGAAAAAGTGGCCCCATAAAAAAAAAATTGGCCTGCTTAAATTTTGGCACCCCTATTAAAAAACTCAAAAAACTCCCCCCCACGCTTGTTACTCTGATGGCAATAGCCTAAAGGTATTTGTATACCTAAGTAATATGCAGAGTTTTGTACATACCATCAAAATTGGCTTATTATAATCAGAGGTGTTCCCATAGGGTATACTACATATACGCCGTATACTCTCAAGATATTTTGTCAGAACTTAGGGTATACTGCGTATACTCTCAAATTATATACGCCTTATACAGTCGAATTCGAAATTTACTATAATGATTGACGAATCAACAACGCTGAGTACCAAATGTACACTAATTTTGTATATTTCATCATATTTTGACGTAGAATCGTCCGTTGTAGCATTCTTAGACCTGATTGAGTTAGATAGACAAGATGCTGAAACTATCGAAAAATCTATTTGGTTAAGTTTAGAATGTAATGGGATATCAACATCGTTTGCATTAAACAACTGGATTGCTTTTGCCAGTGACGGAGCAAGTGTAATGACGGGTAAGAAAGCTGGAGTTGCTACTAAACTACGCGAAAAAATTCCGAATCTATTTACCTGGCATTGTTTATGTCATCGCCTCGAACTCTCAGTACATGACGTAATAAAAGATTGTACTGGAGTCTCTCGTTTCCAAAGTCTAATGGACAAACTCTACGCTTACTATCATCAAAGTCCTAAAAATTCAATGGGTTTAGATAAATCTTGTGTTGAAGTAGGCATTGAAATGAAAAAAATAGGTCGTGTTTTGACCTGTGTTATAGACCACAGTAAAAATATTTGTATATTATTAAATATTCATGTTTATTACTTTTATTTTAAAAAAATTTATAAGTATTTTTAAATACTTAAAAAAAGGTTCTATTTGTATCATTCTACCCTTCCTTGTTTAAATCATGGATCTTCACCTTGACTAGAGTCTTAGTATACTCTCAAAAAAAATATTGGGAACACCTCTGATTATAATAGGTTATATATTTTATAGTTGATAGGTTATTTCAAATGGTTATTATAAAGCGGTAATTGTGGCGATACTGTAATAATAATAATGATGCAATTATCGTAAACAATAATGTATTATTATTTATCGATGTGTCGATACTCGATAAGAGTGATTCGTATAATTGAGTGAGCTGTGTAATTTGATAAAGAGAATAACTAATTTTTATTTTACTTTAGGATTATAATTTATAATGTGTCAAAAGTGCGCAAGAATTCGTTTCTGTCAGCGTTTATGAGTGTCACATATCAAACCTACTGTAACAAGTTTTATAATATAATCGTGTATAATATAGTATTTGATTGTTTGTACTATTATAGCCTAGGGCCTAGCTTTGGTAATTCAAGTGTTGGGAACTATCTAGATAAAAATACGATACCAATACATAATAGCTAAATTAATTATCATCTATCTTATCAAGGGTTAAGACTATATAAAATTAAAAATAATATTATAATATATTTATGTATTTATATATTACATATATATCATTATTTTATTATTTATCTATCTAATCAATCATGAATTAAGATACTACATAGGTACTATATTACCACCTTCATACTCCCAAAAACCTAAGACAATATATACTAGTATACTAGTATATAATCTAAGCATAAAACAAATGGGTTTAAAATGTTTAAATAATGTTCTTTGCTCGGACCTATCGGTACTAAAAAATTATTTTTCTTACGTAGCACGGTTTAAGATAGTCTTATCAGTTATCTTTAATCATGATACGTACCTACCTATAGTTATCAGAAAATCTATTTTGACATTTAAATGGAGATGGGCATGTTAGATGAAAAGTGAAGGTTTATTGGGTATTTAATTTAGTGAGTTCCTAACTATTTAATATTTATATCAGTTATTATCCTATATAATAAATAAATCAACTTGATTTTTATGGGGCAACCGGATAAGAAGTACCTACAATGAAAAAAAAGGGGGTCAAGTGGATGTCGCTTCGCTGTACAGTAGGCTACAAGTAGATCACTGTACTATAATGGATGGTATTAAATTTGAATTCAATGATATAATATCATTGTATAAGAAAAACGATTCTGAGCGGAGACGGTATGTCAGTCTAGATATTTTAAATTATATTGATATTGTTATTATACGGTAGCTGCTAAGTTGAATTAATATTATTCATATTATTTAATTATTAACCCAAAATTATCAGTGATGCTAGAAAAATGGTATAATATAGTATATAGTATATACTTTTACTCGTTAAAATTGATTTTAATATGTAATTTCGTCCAAATTTGAACTTAAAATGTCTGTAAAAAATAACTGTGTTTAAATATTTTTAGATTTTTTGAATACAGTATGTACTATTTATTAGAATCTTTATTTTAAATTTTCAATCCTTAGTTAAGAAAACTGAACATTTTATAATTGTTCAATTACAATGATTGATAATTTTCGAGATTTTGATAAATTTTGTCAAAATTCGAACTTTAAATGATTATAAAAAAATGTGTGCCTATGTATTTTTAATATTTTTCAATTGCTATTGTAATAATATATCAGGAGCCTTGTATTAAATTTTCATTATTTTTGGCCCAACAAATAAAATGTAATTGATATGAATAGAAAAAAAAACTAAAAATTTGAAAACTGAAATCGTCCGTAAAAAGCTGAAAAACAGTCAAAATATATTAAAATTAGATGGTGTATAGAAATAGCTTATATAAACATTCAGTGAAATTTTCATGCATCTACAGTTATTTGTTTTTGAATTGCAACAAAATAAGAAAATCGCTACATGAGAAATCGAGTGAATATCTAATCTTGTACAAATTTGAACTTAAATGTTCATAAAAATTTATTATGACTTGCTTATAAACTTTTTTATTGATAAAATTAGGCAAACTATGAGGAATCTTGTATTACATTTTCGTCATTTTACGTATTTTGTAAAAATTTGAACTTTGATTACCTATAAAAAAAATTGTAACTACAGATTTTTAATATTTTTCATCTGCCTTTGAAACTATATATATTAGAAGCCTACTATTAAATTTTCAAGATTTTTTACCCAACAAAATTTTATTGACATTTATAGAAAAAAAACTAAAAAAATTGGAAACTGAAAATGTCTGTTTACAGCTCAAAATAAGTCAGAATATTTTGAAAATGCTATGGTGTGTAGAAAATGCTTATATAAACATTCGGTCAAAATTTCATGTCTCTACGGTAATTTCTTTTAGAGTTATACCAAAAACAAAAATCGATTTTGTCGAAAATTGGTTTTCTGTAAAAATTCCCGTTTTTCCCTTAATTTTTCATTTGTTTTTCACGGCGCTCATGAAAACTACTGGGAAATTTTGACCCCCCCAAAGTACCAACTAGATTCACTTTCCTATCAGAAAAGGTACTATTGAAGAAAATCGAAGCATTTTTACTGTCTTAAAAGGTGATGACAGACACAAAAAAAAAATAAGTAAATAAAAAAAAAACACATCATTGTAAAATCAATACATTCATCGCTCCGCTCAGAATCTAAAAAATAAAAAAAAAAATTTTAAAAAAAATTTAAAAAAAAAAAAAAACACACATCATTGTAAAACCAATACATTCATCGCTCCGCTCAGAATCTAAAAAAGGTGAAGTCGCTTTGCCGTAATGCCGTATATTGGTGTAGTGTGCTAGTGTATAATCGGGCGAGACTGTTTTCGACCAAAAACGTACCTACCCTTTCTTTTCGGCTGATTCACTTTTCGACCAAGACAAAAAGTTCAATAATAATTAATATCATACAAGTACTTTAGGTCTTCATGTTATACTTATAGAAAATTATTAAATATATATTATGTATACCCAAGTTGTGTAAAAAATATTTAAATAAATAATAATTATAATCATAATAATATAAAATTGTTGTCAATAATTATTAAATACAATAGTAATGTGTATAATATATTAAATGATAAAATAATGTATAATATTTGTTAAATGATTGAAAATATAATTTTGAAAATTATTAAATATATAAGTTGCAGACAATTTAATTTATATATATTTTACGAATACTTGTATTAGGCGACAAATGTACCTCGTCGCATTTAGTTGGTTACTGACCAGTGACCATTGTGTAACGGATGTATAATATTTGAATTAAAAAAAAATTTCAAATTCATTGCAAACAGTTTAATTACCTACTATTTACTATTTACACAAAATAATTGAAACCGTCCGAAGAAAAAACCATCACCTTTCTTAATTTTTGTCCACTAAGCACTTTTTCGTCTCGTTTTTCATAATCGTGGTGTTCATTGCAATTTTCTAAAATTACATTATTAAGGGAAAATTGTAATACACGAGTTTTTACAATATATCCACCACTATCCATTGAACTCCGTCTTTCAACATTTTATGAATTCGAAACTCAACCATTTTTTTATAAACATTATTTTTTATTTTCACTTGACATTTAATATTATGCACTCTTTAATTTCACTCTCATAACTGTGCGTTCACTGAGTATTGTAAAGTATTATTATATAAAGTATTATGGGGCTCAATTCAATGCAACGCTATCCCTTTAAAAAGTATGTTCATTTTTGTGTCTCGATTAATATCATCGATCAGCAAGCGGTTTTCATTTTCAGTTTATTTTGATTAGTGCGGGTAGCAGCAGGACCTTCCTATTTTATGCGGCAGGTAGAAAAATATAATATTGATATAATAATATTATGATGGGTGTGAAACGTAAAACCGCGTCTTCACGTCGGTCTCGCCAGTAGTCACACGCCGCGGGAGAACGGTCCTACAATTATTATTACTGTATTGTCGGCGTCGGCAATGTGCTTATAATATGTATATACGTATATGTGTAATATGTATACCTACAGGCCGTTCTGCAGGTAGTGCGTATCCGATCGGTTCGGTCGAAATGTTATTATTTGATTCTCGGCGTACACCTGTCGTCGTTGCCCCGAGATGGCGGTACTTGACGTTCGGACGTTCGGTAAAGCGCGCAAGAAGCGATACGACCTGTCGACTCTCCGCCGCCCGAAAGGCGAAAACATTCGTGGACGCGCTCATCTCTCGACCAGTCGCGGGACCGGTTCATCGTCGCAGCCCACAGTCAGCGTTTGTACTTCGTTGTGCCGGCACATTGTTATGTTCTGCGGTGCCGGTCGACACTGCGCCGGACGCACGTTGTACCGCCGTCCGTGCGTTATTATGTCGCCAATAATAATCACGACCGTCCTGTTCGCTCTCTTGTCCGTCCTCCCGTCACGGGTGAGTATCGCGACGCGCACCGATCGATGATCGTTAAATTATGTTAAGACACCGGATTGTGATTTAAAACGTTTTTATTCGGAAAATTGGTCCGCCGACTGCGCGTAGGTAGTATGTACATGTACCTACGTTATACATTATTTATTTTCATATTAGGCATTTAGGCAGGTATGCGAGTATATCTTCCGACGTTTTTCTGATCGCACCTCCCTCACGTCGCGCTCGATTAGCGATGATACCGATTCTCGATGTGCGGTATGTCCCACCCACGCCGCATACGTAATATTTATAATAATACAATTATTCGTTTTACAATAAAATTGTACTATAGGTAATAATATGTAGCCATGTAGGACGCAGATGTTATAATAAGTATTAAGTACCTAAGTACAAATACAAATAAGCGGGAATACGTTAACTACGTATATGTACGACGTACTTACTCGTAATGTTGTGCGGTCTACACTATGCACATATTATAGATTGTTTATCTCAAGAGTTTGTGATCGTACAGCTGTTATGCAAAATATTTTTCATTACGAGAACACCACACGGATTTAGATAAGTCAAAAATATGTATAATAATGAAATCGTCTCGTGCACATTAATTCTAAATCCTCGCGTGCTGTTAAACGGCCCTAGTGGAACGGGGAGATCCTGCTAGCGATTAGTTTTCTTCTCTTAAAATGCTCTCATACACGTATTAAGTATATAATTATTGTTTTAGTAAAAATAGTAGGTACCTATTTGTTAACTGTTGTGCATTCACTATTCCGTGTTCGTTGAACTACTCGCTTGTTATAGTCTTCAGACTTACGCATACTTGATATAATAATATATTGTATATTATAGACTATAGTATATACTATATAATCATATAAACGCTAATAGGTACCTAAATCTCTAAATTGGTGGCACAAATTACAAGTACCTAGGTTAAAAAAATTGGCGCAAAATACCATCTCAATTTTAAATGGTACATTGGTACCTACAAATTATAACATTCGCCAATATTTCTAACCTGTGTCTATTATAACTGAATTCCTGTAAAATTATCAGATATTTATAATCGAGAATTAGATTAATTATTTTCCTACAAATTCGAAATAATTAATTTTATAATTTAATCGTGATTTTTATTTCATAAAGTTTTTCGATTTATTTTTTAAAGTACGTATATAACAATTTTATATTATATTTATACCAAAATAATAATGTAAGTTAGTACCTATGTGGCTATGTCCTATATACAACGTAAAAAATAATATAAATATTTCAGTAGATACCTACAATATAATATCTATTCTATAATATTATAATGTATATTGTATTTTATTATTGTGTATAAATTTAAATACCTAACACAAATATATTGTAAACATCAGGTATGTTCACTATTGAGTAGCGTAATTGTCGGGGTTGAGAAGGGTATCTTTTTTCCCCACCACTCAAATATACCAACCTTTTTATTAATTAATTCTTATATACTTAATAACAATAATCAATATATGGGTACCTATAATCTTCTATAAATATAATTTGTATTTAAACCAAAAATAAGTTTTAATCTGTGTAAAAACAAACAATTAGGTATAAATAGAATAAAGATATATTTAAATTAGGGAAGGGGAGGGCTCAAGATTTGATTTTGGTTAGTAAATTATTTTGCCCACCCCTAGTTTTTTACCCAGTACGCGCGGGTATATTATATACGATGCTTTCTTCTTTCTTCATTTACTAATTAGTCAGTTATATTTTGGTTTTAAATCTTAATATAACTATAATTATATGATAATGGTAGAAAAAAATCAGCATATTATGCGTAATGTGAAACACTGAAAAGCAAAGTATTTATTTTATTCCTACTATATTATTTCTATAAAATTTCTAACCTAACCTAACCCTTCGGTAGTTGTAACTAAATTAACTATAACTGATACCTTGGCATTTATTTTTTACCAGATTAACATAAAAATACTCTGTTATAAAATCGTATTATAGGTAGCCACAATTATATAACCGTTCAAAATGTGTTCCTATTTTAACATTTAAGTTTATATTGTTAAATAATCGGATTTTTGTAGACGATTAGCCATTAGATGTCTAACAATTACGTAATGTATAAAATCAAAGTTTAAACTGAAAACCATATTTTTAATTAAAAAAAAAAGATAATACTTTTATAAGAGTACTTAGGATAGTAAAGCGTAAATTAATATTGAAATATTAACAATGCTTCGTTTAACAATATCGATCACAAATTTGATTCAATCTGTATTTCTTTATAGTTATTCGTATTATTTTATTTATTGCTTATATAATATTATGTATCTAATGTCTACCTAATACCTACCTGTTGTGTTATTGTAAATTACCATTTAAATATTCTAATAAATAAGACATATAATAGCATGATTTAAACTTATTTTAATAATTTTGAATAAAAGCGTTGAGTCTTGAGTAATTTTAATTTTTGTTCACCTACATCAAAAAATGGAATATTCTGAGAATAGCGAATTGTCAACAATAATACTGTATATATGCATTCTATATAGATTACTTTTTGTAAACAAATTATAATGTTAAAGAAATCGGTGTTGTTAATTCTGCGGAATGGTTTTAATATGTGAATTATAAATATACACATAACATACATTCATTATTCATACACGAAACCTCGTGTATATAAATATATTATGTATCATGTATTATGTATGTGTTTTGTTTCTACTATGTTGATAAAATTTATAATTTCATACTTATTTTCTTTATTTTTTCTTTGAAAATGTGAACTATACAACGTAATATCTAATCTTAAAAGTGTATCGTGTGATCCATTAAACATTTAACATAAAAGACACTCATTATTTCAAAAATTATAAAGTTTCTGTAAATATTGTTTTTAGGCATTTACATCACTTAAAAACAACATTTTTCTAAAAAATATATTATATTTATTACTATTTATATCGCTATAATTTTTGTAAATTTTTAGATTCTGAGCAGAGCGATGAATGTATTCATTTTACAAGAATATCTGTTTTTTTTATTTTTGTGTACACAATAAAAACCTAGTCCAAATAATGCTTAGATTTTAACTTCAATATCGTTTCCAATGGCAAAGTGAATCTAGTTGGTGCATTGAGGAGGTCAAAATTTATCAAATTGAATATTTTAAAAAAGGGGGTCAAGTGGATGTCGCTCCGCTGTACAGTAGGTTACAAGTAGATCATTGTATAATGGATGGTATTAAATTTGAATTCAATGATATAATACCATTGTATACGAAAAACGATTCTGAGCGGAGACGGTATGTCAGTCTAGGATATTTTAAATTATATTGATACTGTTATTGATTACGGTATGTACCTACTATTTATTAGAATCTTTGTTTTACATTTTCAATCTTTAGTTATAAAAACTGACCATTTTATAATTGTTTAATTACAATGATTCATGATTTTCGAGATTTTAATGAATTTTGTCAAAATTTGAACTTTAAATGCTTATAAAAAAAATGTGTCCAGGCACAAATATAAAAAAAAATTAAAAAAATTGAAAATTGAAATGGTCCGTAAAAAACCTAACCGCAAAAACAGTCAAAATATATTCAAAATTAGATGGTGTATAGAAAATTCTAATATAAACATTCAGTGAAATTTTCATGCATCTACAGTTATTCGTTTTTAATTGCAACAAAATAAGAAAATCACTGCATAAGAAATCGAGTGAATATCGAATCTTGTAAAAATTTGAACCTAAAATGCTCATAAAAATGTATTTTGACTTGCTTATAAACATTTTTATATTGATAAAATTAGGCAATCTTATGAGGAATCTTGTATTACATTTTCAAACCTTGGATATCAAAAGAAAAATTTTATGAATATCTAACTCAAAATAAATTGCACATTTTCGTCATTTTTACGTATTTTGTCAAAATTTGAACTTTGATTATCTATAAAAAAAAATTGTGACAACGGATTTTTAATATTTTTCATCTGCCTTTGAAACTATATATTAGAAGCCTACTATTAAATTTTCAAGATTTTTTACCCAACAAATAAAATTTTATTGACATTTATAGAAAAAAAAACTAAAAAAATTGGAAACTGAAAATGTCCGTTAAAAGCTCAAAATAAGTCAGAATATTTTGGAAATGCTAGGGTGTGTAGAAAATGCTTATATAAACATTCGGTCAAAATTTCATGTATCTATGGTAATTTCTTTTAGAGTAATACCAAAAACCAAAATTGATTTTGTCAAAAATTGGTTTTCCGTAAAAATTATCGTTTTTTCCTTAATTTTTCATTTGTTTTTCACGGCGCTTTTGAAAACTACTGGGAAATTTTAAAAAATAACCACCCGAATGCACCAACTAGGTTCACTTTCCTATCAGAAAAGGTACTATTGAAGAAAAGCATTTTTACTGTCCTAAAAGGTGATGACAGACACAAAAAAAAATTTAAAAAAACACATTGTAAAATCAATACATTCATCGCTCCGCTCAGAATCTAAAATTATTTTGTAGTTAAAAATTTTTTGAAATGTTCAGTTTTTATAGCTAAGGATTGAACATCATTCTTATCCTAGTTATATTTAAAAATAATATTCGTGGGTACTTGAAACTTCTTAAGTATATTATTATATACAAATAATAATAATTCAACTTAACTGGCTACCGTAATAATAGTAACAATATAAATATATAATATCAAATATCCTAAACAGTAGGCTGACTAACCGTCTTCGCTCAGAATCGTTTTTCGTATACAACGATATTATATCATTGAATAATGTACAGCAGAGCGACACCCACTTTCAGTTATCCACTTTTTAATTTTTATTAAAACAACATGCGTTTTTGATTTCTTATTCCATTTTCTATAGCAGAATATTTTTAGAGTACTTACTTCGATATTGTATACAAATCGAATTTTTGATGAGTAGTGTATGATTATTGAGTTATAATTTATAACTCATCAGTAGTTAAAGTTTTAATGAATGGAGTGGAACTTCTGGTCTCCGCAGAATATTGGTCCGCTACTCTGCTCATCTAAACTTTAAAATAGTTTAAATACTAATATAACTTATAACTTTTAACTTATAAGCGTCAAGCGACTTATAACTAATTATTTATATATAGTTATAAATTGACTGTCCAAAGTTCGATTTGTATAGATCGATATATATATATAGATATATATAGATACTCCGAATAATATTTTGCTTCGGAATATGAGGTTAAGTATGCACGTTGTCATTCAAAAAAATTAAAACTTAAAAAAACCTATTTGTATCCAAACATTTTGATTAGTAAAATAAATAATTTTTAAAAACGTTAATGTTTTCTGAAATAATGAGTGTCCTGGTTAAATGGATAATCACTTATAGTTTACTTACTTATAATAATACATGATATGTATCTGTGAATCTAAAAACATTTTAATTACCTATATGGCTAATAGCTATGTATCGTTTAAATATTTTGTAATAATCACTTGTAATTTGTATTCTGTTACTTTTAAATGTAATTAGGTTAAATCAATAAATGGATAGTTCTAATTGCGTCTACTTTTTTAAACGTTATGAGAGTGTGAGACTATAATATATTGTGGTAATTGAAAATATGACATAAACTTTAACGGTATTATAGAATTTCATAATTATAATAAATGGCACGTTTATGTTGTACAAAATTTGTTTTGTTTAATAGTGAATTTTAGTTCCTATATTGGGTAGGTTGTTCTGGTTATAGGCATAGGCGTATTATTATATCGCTTATTCACTTCTACAACTGTATAATATATAATAATATACCTACCTAAAAATATTACAAGTATCGGTTATCTTCTATAACTATATAGTTTTATCATAATTCATAAATTATTTATTTTGAAATGTGGGTATGTTAAATTTTGTTTGAAGATCATTTTTATAAAACTAAATATTAAAATATATGATCTAGTTTCTCTCCCCAAACGATACGACTGCATATTGAGTATGAGAGCCTATAATTGCTTATATAGATAACAAGGCTTCATATTTTTATGTACTAGATTTTAGTAGATTATTTGGTAATTTAATGATTACATTATTTAAGCGTGATCAGTTATAGAACGTTTTTTATAATTTAAACTGAACATTTTTTGTAAACCGAGTTAAATAATTAAATGCTTATTAAATGGCACCTACCCGGCTACCCAGTACCCATAGTAATTAAAATTCAAAATTTCAATTTATGAAAATTATGTGTATGAAACACAGTTATTAAACAAATTAGAAATATTTAATAATAATCAGTTATACCTATATTATACTATTATACGAATCTGAAGTAGAAGTTACCATAGTCAAATGTTTATAGGTAATCTGAAAATTAAATTACAGTGGTATTGTGATAATTGTTTATTATATTAGTATTGTCTATGTCCAAAGTATTATTTACATAAATTATATGTTTTGTAATGTCATATTAAATCGTTTTTTAATTTGCTTGTTTTAAACGTGTGACATTTTGTTTTCAATGTATTGCATAAATACATACCTATAAGTAAAAAAATGTTATTTATAATAATTTTTTACGAAAACTTGTAAGTACTCAAATTTATAGAGGTGTGGATAATTTTAAATTTTACAACACACGATATTAGGTTTATCCTTTCTTGAGGTGCGCGCTCAGTAGGTATAGGGTACTATATACTATATAGCGTTTTATCTGTTAATTTACTTTAAAAAAAAAAAAAAACAAAAAAAATGTTTTTTTCATTCTAGGCTAATGATACTTGTATATGGTACGGAGAATGTGAAAGAGTAGACGAATTTCGTGCACTTAATTGCCGTTATGATGGACCCCCAAAACCGATGACCGACCCAAAATCTATAGATGTTCTTAAGACGTGGTGTCCTGATTTCATACAAGATCATTCAAAAGGTAAGTCGGTGTTTGCTTTAACCATTTAAAAAAAATAAATATGATTTATGATATGTACCTATACCTAAAATAAAAGAGTGAAATAGGCGTTATAGATAATAATACTTTTCTACGAAGAAAACATTGATATAGTAAATACGACTGTTATATAAACTGACAAAAAGTAAAATTGTTCCTATTGAAAAAATGTTCTTATATAATCAAAAAACAAAATTTATTAGCAATATATTAAATGCGAATAAATCTTGTAACTTTAGTTTATGACTTATGGGTACAAACTAGAAGCATACAGCATGAAATTATTTTTATTTCTATTGTATATATTATATATTTATAAGTTGGATTTATTAGATAACTACCAACTTTACGCATGGTTAAAACTTAAAAGAAACTGATACTTATTTAAAAATGTATTCATTTGTATATTATAATAGGTATTGAGTAATTTGAAGATGTCTTAGTCAGCTGTAACTTAAATTTAAATTTAAAAAATAAAATAAAATTCTACTCATATATTAGTGTTCTTTTTTAATGTATAGCATGTATATTGTATAGGTACCTATATGTATTATGTATATTTATATATTTTAGTGAAATTAGTGAATTATGCAATTAAGTTGTACAGTATTACTTAATGAGTAATGACCTAAGAAATATTCAGGTTAGTTTTAAACATATTTTCATAAAACCAGTTACTCTTTTATAATAACAAATGACAGAAGTAGGTACCTAATTTATTTATTTCATAATAAATTGAAAGTTGAAGGTAAATTAAACTGCTATGAAACCAATTAATAAAGAATTTTGTATTACATTTTCAAGCTTAATGACCTAGTGAAAATATACACAAATGTATAATGAATGAAATGTATATTAGTTACCTATACGGCTACACCTATTTACATTAAATTGAATTTTTTATAAACACGTTGTTGTTTATAAGACACAAATAGGTTCTACAATCTACAGTATGAGTTCTATCCATATTTCAAAGCTAATATTTTATAATAAATCAATGTATTATTATAAAAGCAAATATTATATTATATGCATACCAATTAAATAATTTTACCTATCTAAAATATATTATTAAAGTTTATAATCGTTCAATATAATAAAAAAAAGAAATGCAATCACCTATACCTAATACATTCTGAAGCATTTATTATAATCATTTGGTTAAAATAATAAGTACCTACCGGCTCACTGCCGCTCACTAATATGTTGTTTAGATAGTAAGTAATAGTATATACCCCTATCCTATTGGCTATTACCAGTGGCGGACTGGACGACCGGGATACCGGGGAATTTCCCCGTGGACCGCTGCTCGTATAAAATATATATTTATTAATATTATTTTTGTGAAATTATAAATTCAATTATATTTAATAAGTAGGTAATATTAGTAAACATAATAATAGGTAGCATGCGAAAGATCATTTTCCCTACTAAAAATAATTAAAACTCATCTAAGAAATTCAATGGGTGAATAAAAATTTGACGCATTTATGATGATGGCAGTCGAAAAAAATGTTTTATTTATTATTGATAATGGTGATATCATTAATATGTTAAAAACTTAAAGTGATTTATTAAATAATAAACTTTCTTATTAAAATCAAATTGATTGTAGTTTAAATTATATACATAACAATTACTTGAGGATATAACAAATTTACAACAGTTATTTTATTACGTTTATATCGATTAATTAAAATATTTAAAAATTTAAAAGCTAAATTGTGTTTATAAAAAAAAAATATCTATATTATATAAAGCCGTTAGTGTACTGAGGGCCTCTAAAGTTAAGATTTTCCCGGGCTGTTTTCTTCTCCCGGTTCGCCACTGCCTATTACAATAACAATTTATTTAAAAATAAAATAAAATTAGAAACTATATGATTAAAATGTATATTTTAAGAATTATGATGATTTCGCATAAAATTTTAACCATACCGCAATTTTTAAAAAAATACTTTAAAATGTTTACTCAATAATATTTTCTGGCTAAAGTAGGGATAGTTATAAACATTTTAGACGAATAAAATTAAATATCACATTTTTATAATTTTTTGAAAATATAATATTTTAAAAATGTCGAGTTTGTAAATTTGTTATAAAAATGTATAATACGCATACTGAGATATTGTATTGCTATCTTTTGAAGAGTTTGCATAGGAAAGTATTTAATAATTATTATTAACTAAAATAATACTTCCTTAAATATGATTGTATTACAATAATTTATGTTGCAAAATTTCGATGGATTTATTTTGACTGCAACTGATCAAATACTTGTTTATTAGTGTCTTAAAACCTTGTATCTAACCAGTGATGTACCTAGCCCTAAAAGGCCTAAAAAGTTTATGGGGTATACGCCTTAAGTATTGTAAAAATTAAAGTTGGGGCCAGTATCTTACGTGAGGGGGGGGGGAGCTAACAGGCTGAAGCCCCTCCCCATTTTTTCCCTTATTAGTATTACTTTAAAAAGATATTTATCAAGTCTCAACTGTCATCAACTAGCAAATAGCAAGACGTAAATTAATAAACGTATTACCAGAATGAATGAATATTTGCAGAAACATTGTATTTGCATATACCAATTTCCCTAAAAAGATCAGTAATTAATTGTCAAGCCCCTCCCCCTCTCCCCATTGAAAAATCCTGCGTATGCACTGTGGGGGGGATTTACTCCTTACCTGCGTACCACGATTTTTGTTAAGGGTACACGCATAAGTATAAAATAAGGAGGTGCACTCCACTACACCACTGTATCCAACATACATGCATGTCTTACTCAAATACTCAATACGCCGTGTCCTACGTGAATCCGCCGAGTGCGCGAAAAACAAAACAGCTTGTATTTCGTCGCATCGGACGCACCGCACTGCGCCGGAACAGCATGGTCAGCACGCACTCGCCGCATTAACAGTTGACACTCTAATTTGCATTGTATAGGTTTTAAGCACTCGTAAGTAGTTTTATCGAAGCACAGCGGCCAGTGCCGGGACGCTTGTTTGACTATGGTAAATTTACCTTTTTTCTCACCCATAATCGAGATACATGGTCGTAAATATACAGGTTTGAGTCCATAAGTTACGCATAATGCATCGAGCACTTTTATTTGTTGATTATGAATTTATGACACGTTAAAAACCATCTTACACGACTTTTAATTATTTATAATTTAGTATATTTTAAATACCCAAATGGCTAAATGTCGGCAACACCATATTTTAATTTATATCGAATTTCGGTATATTTTCTTTAATTTTAATAACAAATATAACGATTAACGAGAATAAATTTTAACAACATTAAAGTAAAATATTGTTATTTGAGAACTTTAAATTATACATTATTGTAAAATCAGAATTTATAAATTTAATCTTTGATTACTACAGTTTTAAATAGGCAATAGCTTGTTATAAAATATAACGTAATATTTATTTTCATAAACATATTTTAAGAAGACATCGTATGTTCATCAAATGTTGTCTTATCAGCGCATAACATAGCCAACAATCACCTAACGTTCAGAATATTGCATTTTACTTTTAATATAATAATACATTTACTATTAACCCAGCTATCATCAAATTTGAAGGAAAAAATATTTTTAAGTCCCACTTAAGTTTTATTTATTAATATTTATATTTTAAAGCAAGTTATGAGTAGGTCATATTAAAATTTAAAAAAAAATTTAATTTTCAAAGAAGAAATTCTATAGTACCTACATTATAACATAATATATTTTCCTTGATATATTATATCTATATATTTATAATCAACTTGATTCAAATATGAACTTTCATACCATTGGCGATGTAGATGAATTTTTTTTCCTATTGTTGATATTTAATGTTTCTTGAGCTGATGCTAGTAATAATAGTCACAAAATAACTATTAAAGCTTTAATAGTTTAAACTCACTATACACATATATTATACGTTTGACCACAATTTATATTATCTTATATAATTAGACGGACAAATTCTTAACACTTGTTGCGGAGTCGATCAGCTTTCAACATTAAGCACAAGTATTGTACAGGCTGCAAACTTCTTGCACAGGTGTCCGTCATGTATGAGAACATTTGGAAGATTTATCTGCGAGTTGGCTTGTTCACCGACGCAGAGCCGATTTATGAATGTCACCAAATTGACGAAAAGAGGTCAGTATACAATTTCACTACGATTACAATAATTTGCTTCTTAGTTATTACGAAATATTTCAAATGAATTTATGAGCTATTCGTATAGTTGTTGATTACAATTTTCATTGAATCTCGGAGATAGAAATTCTCCATTGACGCAGTTCTTATGAACAACAACTGCGCCGTTACTGTTTCACAGCCCCACACTTTCTTAATATTGTATCTGCTATCTAGGTATTTCGATACGAGAGTTGGATTTTTATATTTCCGATTCGTATATGCAAGGCGTTTACGATTCGTGTAAATCCGTGTCAAACCCGGCTACTGGTGAATTAGCGATGGATGTTATATGCTCAGGAGCAATAGGCTGTTCTGCGCAAAAGTAAGTGTGAATAAAATATTTAGCTATAAGCCCGGATTAAGGGAGGACTACAGCGGGCCATGGACCCGGGCCCACAAAAGATATCGATCAATAGTGGGCCACTGGTGGGTATAAAGTTTCCTATATTATGTAGATAATGGATATATTATTATTATTTGGCCCCTGGCCTAAAATTATCTTAATCCGGACTTGATTAGCTATATCCTAATACCTTTTCAGAAATGTTTAATAGCTCATACTTTTATTGTGCCTGCTGGCACAGATTGTGTAGGTATATATAACATAAAATTAAAAAAAGAAATGTTTTTTGAATGCAACAAATATTGAATTCATCAATTTATTATTGCTCTCATATATTAAGTATTAACACGTTTGTCCTGTAGATTGTAGTGTACCTAAATATATAATTATGATATAACTGTAACTTATATTATTTCTTGCTTAGCGATGTGACTAAGTTATAGAATATTTTTTTCTTTTAGATGGTTTCGATTCTTGGGAAATAATCCATATCTAGGTTTCGTCATAAATTACATACCAGTTGTAAAAATTGATAATCCTCAACAGTTTGTAGGCCCTGTAATACCGTGTAATCAACCGGTAGATGTGAGTAATGTATAATTATTGTTAATAATTACATGCTATTAAAAATGTCGACTTTCAGAATAAAACTACTGCTTGTAGCTGCATGGACTGTGATGAAAGTTGTCCATTGCCAGATAAAATACAAGAACCTCAAAAATCGCTCAACGTAGCGGGTATTGAAATTTTAACTATGTCATCGTCAATTTTGTTTGGTTTCATTATGTCAATATTTGCAGGATTCGTGTGTTTTAAAGGTAATTTCATGATTTAACCACATATTATATATATTCAGTAAAACCTCCAATGAACCCCTTATAAGATGGAAATCTCCTTACAATGGAAAATCATTCCAGAATTATTTATATCCTGTATATTATATTAGTCAATAGTCTTCATATAACGGTAACTCCTTTACAACAGAAAAATGAGTTGGTACCGAGTGATTCTGTTTAAAGGATGTTTTACTGTATATATACATGATACATATGAACTATTACTATTGTGCCAAAATAAATACAATGCTTTATTTTAGTTTGTCAATAAAATAAAAGGAAACAATTATTGTTAATAATCCAACAAAAACTTAACCAATAAAAAATGGCCAAGTCCCAGACGGCCAGACCTAAAAAAGTTCTCCCAAGAAAGTCTGCCTATCAAAGTAGTAAGAATTACATTGCGGACAAGTATAATACTTTTTCTTTAGTCAATAACTTAAATACACAAATAGGTACATTCATATGCAACAAATCTCTTTTAACTGTATTTCTATCACTTGGCTATTATCTGATTTTGTCTCTTTGGCGATGTCAACAACTGAAATAGATTTCAATCATCAACATCAACTGGTTATTTATCTTTGAAACTCTGTCAAGTGATGACAATAAAATCAAAAGAGAATTGTTGCACATGAATATATTTGTGTATTATAGTAATTGACTAAAGCAAGAGTATATTTGGCCACAATGTAGGTCTCCCTACTTTGATGGGAAGATTTTTTTAGATCTGGGACTTTGCCTTTTTTCACAGTTAGGGTTTTGGATAACATTCTTTTTTGCTGGCTTCTGAATAGTAGACAAAGTCTTCTTGAGTTTAATCATGATTATATGCAGTATCCAACAACCAGTTTTTACTATACATGGTGATTCAATGGCACGTCATGCAATCAGAACTACCGTCACTAAAGCGAAATTAAGTTTGAGAAAATTATAAATTTTAGATTTTTTCTCTTACATGCACTATAAAACCTATCTTTTCACAACATTTTACTTTTCTAACTATAAGGGAACTACATTATAATTTTGATGATCTGTCAGTTGTTAACAAAAATTCAATATTTGAGAGTTCTTCTTTTAAAAAATCTTAGTATCGAGGGTTCAAATTTGTATAATGTCCTAAGCTCTTTATGTTTAATCTATGTTTCAAATTTCAAAGTTTATCTTAAGAGGAAACCAGAGATATGAAAGTTAGAAAACTGCCTGAAACCGTTCTTGTTATGATACATTGGCATCACAGAATAAGATATAATTTATAATGTATATTGTATATCTTAATTTGTGATTGGTATCGCTGGAACTTAGACTGCTCACTGCTGTGAGCTCAGATTTTACATTCATTTACTAACTTTATAAGACCTAATTATATTTCAGATGTATTGATGAACAGAAGCAAGAAAAAAAATGATAAACATAAGTATATTGTTGCAGAGCATACTAAAACAAAACATAAAAATATGTTGGAAAAAGATTTTTATAAAATTGGAAAATGTAAGTACTAATGGAGATTGCGTATTTATAGCAATAGTTTATTTACTTTAGTAAAATCATAAGTTCTATTTGAGTATTCTTTTTATTGTTTAAATATGTTTGTTTAGTTAATTTTAATATTTTAATAAATTATTATAGATTTTGCGAGTAGATCACATATTTCACTTATAGTGTCAGTGTGTCTGATTACCACATTAAGTTATGGTATTTACTACATAAAGATCACAATCGATCCAGTAGATTTATGGTCATCTCCAAACAGTCAATGTCGGCAAGAGCGTGAATATTTCAACACAAATTTCAAGCCATTTTTCCGTACCACACAAGTCATTATCGTGCCAAACGGAGTTCGAGATGTAATTTATATCAAAAATCAACTAATCAATATTAATACCAATAAATGTATTTAATATTTTAGGTGCTTTATAACACTTCTGAAGGTTCATATACATTTGGACCTGTGTTCAACCGTACTTTCTTGCTGGAAGTTCAAAAATTACAACAGCAAATCGAAGCCGTACGTTTTTTGTAAACGGTTGAATGACGTTAATATATTTTATACATTACAATATACAATTTTTATACTATTGATATTATATTTTTCACAAACAGTTGGGCAGCCCACTTAACGGACTAGACAAAGTGTGTTTCGCACCACTAGTATCTAAATTCAAAGGTCCACCAAAAGTTTCGGATTGTGTAGTTCAAAGTGTTTGGGGCTATTTTGGAAACAAACCTTACAAACTGAACCGATCTGACAGTTACTTTGATAAATTAAAAATGTGCTTTCAGTAAGTGTACTGTGTGATATTTACAATTTCAATGGTATTTAGGTATTTTAATAATTAGTTATTATATTGTTCATATATCTATTACAAAAAGAAATTTATATAAATTATGTTATTGTATTTTTGTCCATTTGGTAGTCTAAGTGGAAAGTAAAAATTAAGACCTCTAAATTCATCACATGTAATATTTCTACAGTTACACCAAAGTTACAAATACTTCTGTATACATACTTTTGCAAAATATAAAGATCAGTCTTTTACGCATATTGTAAAACATTATAATTTCCATATACACATAGTACCTATTTTTGATTAAAAATTTAAAAAATATTTCAATCATTAATAATAAATAAATTATTCGTTTATTAAAAATAAACATAATTATTATTATTTTTTACAGTAATCCGTATAATCCACAGTGTTTAGCACCTTACGGGGGTCCAGTAGATCCGTCTGTGGCTCTGGGAGGCTTTTCCAATTCCAGCGAACCAATAACTAAAATGTCTCCTTATGAAAAAGCGACATCGTTGTTATTAACATTTGTACTCAACAATCACAACAGCAAACGGTTGTTAAAAGATGCACTAGAATGGGAAAACAAGTATAGTGATTTTTATTATGTCGTCCATTTTCCATGATTTGTGTGCTAATGTGGGCATATTTAAAAGGTTTTTGGATTTTATGAAGAACTGGACTATGGTCTCAAAACCGTCTTTTATGGATGTAGCTTATTATTCAGAACGTTCGGTGGAAGATGAGTTGGATAGAGAATCTCATTCAGATGTGTCTACAATAGCTATAAGTTATTTAGTCATGTTCTTATACATAGTTTTTACTCTTGGATGGAGTAAAATCATACTAAGTTTTTTCGGAATCGTAATTGTTATATCATCTGTCGTTTGTTCAGTTGGTTTTTACGGTCTAATCGGTATACCACTGTCTTTGATCGTACTGGAGGTAATATACTCCACATAATATAATTATTGTTGTTATTAATGTTTTTATTTCTTCCTGTTTTAAATAATATTTACTTTGCATAAAAAAATCTTAATATGTTCGTTTTATCAGGTTATACCTTTTATTGTTCTTGCTGTTGGAGTGGACAATATATTCTTAATCATTCGTACATATCAACAAATGGACATGAAAGAAGACGAATTGATTCCCAATTACATCGGTCGTGTTCTAAGCAAAATCGGACCATCGATTTTCATCACTACTCTCGCAGAAATTACATGTTTCTTTATCGGCAGTTTGTCTGATATGCCTGTAGTTAGATCTTTTGCGTTATATGCTGCGATGGCTTTAGTGTTCAATTTCTTGTTACAGATGTCTTGTTTCATAGGTTTATTAGCATTAGATGCTAAACGAGTAAGGATACCTACCTCATTATTATAATATATTATACTTTTATAATTTATAGTTCATTGAATATTGAAAAAAGCTTATGTACCTACTAATATGTGTTTATTATTTTGTCAATTCAGAAAACAGTTAAACAAGAAATTAAAAACCAAAGTTTAGTGTACTCCACGTTTCAAAAATTGTATGTTCCAGCTATAATGAACAAATATGTTAGACCATTGATTGTATTATTATTTAGTGCTTGGCTTTGTATGAGTATTGTGGTTATTCCAAAAATTGATGTGGGTCTGGATGTTGAACTGACTATGACCCATGATTCTTATGTGCTTAAATATTTTAAAGTAAAGTGCCCATCAATATTAGATATTAATTATTATAAGCTAATTTAACTAAATATTTATTGTTTGAAATAGTTTATGAAACATTACTTTTCGACTGGACCTCCTGTTTATTTTGTGGTCACTGACGGGTTGAATTTGACCGATGTCAATGACCAAAATCTTCTTTGCGGCGGTACTCGTTGCGATCCATCTTCAATCGCTAATCAAATTTATAGAGCTTCAAAAATGGCAAATGTGTAAATTTTTAATGTGACTATTGCATTGGATATTATCTAATGTACATTTTATTGGTTTTCAGAACATATATAAACAGGCCTTCAACGTCATGGATTGATGATTATTTCGATTGGGCTTCTCTTTCAAGTTGCTGCAAAATGACACAGAACAATAGTTTTTGTCCGCACAGTAGTGATGATATAAGTAATTGTGCAAGTTGTAATATCACTAAAAATGATTGGGGTCGACCAGATGTTCAACATTTTGCAAAATTTTTACCATATTTTCTCCAAGATAGTCCAGATCAAAAGTGTTCGAAAGCTGGACACGCAGCTTATAGTGATGTAATTATAAATAATATGCCAATATCTAATTATTATTTTAATTTTGGTATTAATTTTTTATGCTAATACATTTATTTAATACACTCGTTAGGCCATTTCTTTCAAAAATAATTTAACCGGACCTAATTATTTTATGACCTTTCACACTGTATTGAAAACATCCAAAGATTATTATGAATCAATGCGCTCTGCTAGATCAATAGCAGATAATATGACTGAAACAATTAGAAGAAAAATTCCAAATACAACCACTGTTGTGTTCCCATATAGGTGAGTTTTCACCAATTATCCACATTTATCATTATAATTTAAAATACTTATTAGTATGTGATTGTATTTGCAGTGTTTTTTATGTGTTTTATGAACAATATTTAACCATATGGCAAGTATGCGTTCAACATTTAGTGTTGTCATTTGTAATGGTAACTTTTGTAGTGTGGACGTTTACTAATTTCGAAAAATCTTCTGCTTTTACTCTTCTAATTGTTAATACAATGATAACTGTTGATTTGTTAGCATTTATGTATTATTGTGATATTTCTCTTAACGCAATATCGCTGGTAAACATTGTAATGGTGAGTCGTACAAAAACTTAAATATAATCTAATTTAATATATTTTGCAACTGTATTTTTATTTTTTAGGCGATAGGAATAATGGTTGAATTTTGTGGCCATATAATTTTTCACAACGCAAAATCAATTATCTCTTGTCCAATTCAACGTGCTACTCATTCTTGTGTAGAAGTTGGGAGTTCGGTAAATACACAAATTATATATATCTAATGTATCTACTGTATGTACAATGCACATAAGTAGGTATTTCATATTATTTAGATTTGTGTAGATTGGATGAGTAAAATTTGTTGCTATGAACATAAAAATATTGAATGCGTTAGGCGTAGGTATATAGAATATAGAAGCTTATTTTTGATTTATAGGTGTTCTCTGGCATTACTATGACAAAATTTGCTGGTCTTGCTGTACTTGGTTTTGCTAACACACCAGTATTTAAAATATTTTACTACAGAATGTACATGGGTATTGTTATTATTGCTGCATTGCATAGTTTAGTGTTCCTGCCAGTTTTACTAAGTTATAAAGGTATTCTGAACTAATTATTTATATATTTATTTATTAATAAATTATATTTTAATTAATTTATTTGAATGTCTTAGGTTCATATCATGTTTTAGTAGAACAGACTGAAAATGCTAAGAAAAAAACTAGAGGTTGTAAGCTGCAATTGTTAGAAGTGAATGTACTTTGACGAAAGAAAAATATCAAAATGTAATCATTATTATTTTTATGTAGCTGAAAATCATTACTCTTTTTATTTTTTCTAACTTGTTGGTACACCCAAGTTGTTTTGATTTAATTGCCTATTAATCGTTAATGAAAACCAAAATTTTAATATTAATTATATGTTTTTACAGGTAATCAAAAAATTTTAATTTACTGATGTAAAAAAAAACAATTCTGTGATAAATTTTTATAATTTTTTATGTTAGGATAATGCGATTTTAGCACTTAAAATGTTAACTGTTACAATTTATTATATTATGATTATAATTTATAACTTTATTCAATTTGTGTTTTTAAATAAGTAATTTTTAGTTTGTTTATTATTCAAAAGAAATAATAAATGTTCATGAATTTACGAAATAATCTAAGTAATAAAATAAAATATTATAGAATTAGTTGATTTAGTTAGTAGTATCTCATCAGATAATCGTGGTATTAATGTAACAATCTGTAATGTTATGACATCATGTTTATTATTAACTTTATTAGTATTAATATAATTTGTATGATAAACATCTGTATTCTATAAGACAATATTATAAAAAGAAAAACAATATCAAATGTATGTGTTTCGTACACAATAGGTAAGTGAGGTTAGATTAAGTTGGCCTGTATTGAAAGTTATTATAAAATTAAATTAAAGAGGCGTCGAAAGTTAGATTTGTCTATGACAAATGTCATTGGTACATCAATATCTTGATAATTTTTTTGTTAGTATTTGTGGTTTGGTGGGTGCTTAAGCTTTAAAAATAATTATGTCATAGATGTAACAATAAACTCCAATTATGGGTTAAAAAAAAACTTGTTTTTACAATGAACTACAAGTTAGCTGAAGTATGTTAATTATTATATTATATATTATCCTATTATAAAATTTATTTGGCTTATAAAATATTAAAACTATATTGGTTGAATGGTATACCTATATATACTTAAATCATTCGGGAAAGTTTATTATTTATACTTCATGAAAGTGTATTTATTAAGTTAGTTTACATTTTGTTTGTATCAACTGAAAAAAAATTAAGTAGGTATTGAATTATAAAAATGTGTAAAAATACTTAATGTTACTATTTGTTCCTATTGTATCATTTTCTTGATTGTGATTTGTGGATTTTAAAATTATATTAATAAAACAACAATTTATTTGTTAAATGTATAAAATGAAAATGTCGTTATTTTATTATGATTTTTAAATATGTTTATAACAGATTAAATTTATTGAATTTACAATTAATTGTATCATAGTTAATCGGTTTATTTTGTTTTTTTTTCATTAAAAATTAAAAATTGTTACCTATAGCTTGAAGAACATATTTGAAAACGTATATTCTACTGTAAGGTCATTTTAGTTGAGTTAACATTATAGTTAAGTTTATTTTAGATTTTGAGCGGACCGGATGTTTTTTTTTTTTTTCTTGTGACTGTAGGTACCTGGTATACACTACACAATAACGATTAGTAGATATTATATTACACGATAAGTAGCTTCGATTTTTAACTTCTAACTTTCCTGGTGGGAAGGTGAATCTGGTGTGCTCGAGAGGTGAAAATTGAATAATCAACCCGTTTTCAAATTTGTTAGGTAAAACAATACGAAAAAACGGGAATTGTGTAACTTAAAAACCAATTATCAAAAATACTTGTAATATTGACTCTTTTTAAGTTATTTATAGGTATTTCGATTTTTATAAATTTTTTGAAAATTTTATAAATTCAAAATTTTTCATCATTGAATATTGACGCACGTAAACATTCGATTTGTCATTGAACGATTTTCTTATTATCTTACAATTAAAAACAAATAATTGTTACTAAACAATATTTTAAATTATCACCGAATGTTTACATTTACTTTTTTTTTGTGACTACACAAATACATGATAAGTAGTCGAAATAATGCTTTGATTTTCAACTTCCGTACATCTTGTTCGATGGGAAAGTAAATCTCATTGGTGCATTCAGGAGGTCAACATTTAAAACTCTCAGAAGATTTAAAATGTACCGGGAAAACAAAAAAAAAATTTAAGGAAAACAGAAATTTGTGCGCAAAATCATTTTCTTATGTAACTCTAAAAAATTGACTCTAGATACATGCAGTTTTCGATGAATTTATGATTTATATTAGCATTTTCTATATACACCATACAATTTTAAAAATATCTTGACTTGTTTTTAGCCGTTGACAGATATTTTCGGTTTCTTATTTTTTAGTTTTTTGTCTATAAATGTCAATAAAATTTTATTCGTTTGGTCAAAATACTTGAAAATTTAATACAAGACTTCTAATATACCTATTATTACAATGGCATGTGAAAAATAATAAAATTCATTTCAGTATCTCTTGTTTTTTATAAGCATTTAAAATTAAAATGTTGACAAAATTGTAAAAATCACAAGAATGTGCAAATTATTTTGAGTTAGAAATTCATAAAAATGTTCTTTTTAAATATATATAAGGTTTTAAAATTTAATTCAATGTTCCTCATTAGTTTGACTTCACTCAATTTCTTATAGGTACAGCGATTTTTTTATTTTCTTGTAATTCAAAAACTAATAAATGTATGGATACTTGAAATTAACACCATATTATGTTTATTTTATCAGTTTCTACATTTTGAGCTGTTTACGGACATTTTCAATCTTTTCAGTTTTCTTTTTTTTATAAATGTCAATAAAATGTTGGGTCAAAAATCGAGATCAATGCATCCAACTAGTGTAATGGTTTAATACAATGCTCTGATATATATTGTTACAATTGCAGTTGAAAATATTAAAAATACATATAGGCACAATATTTTTTGTTTATTAATATTTTAAGTTTGAATTTTGACAAAATGTATTAAATTTAAAATTAAAAAATGATTTTGTAGTTAAAAATGTATAAATTGTTAAACTTTTATAGCTAATGATTGAAAATTTAAAACAAGGTTCCGCGTAGATAGGTTATTATGTAACTAAAGAATTTATAAAATATAAAACCCAGTTTTTTTTTTATATACCTAGTTATTTTATGTTCAAATTTGGACGAAATTAGTTATTTAAACGAAGAAAAACGATTTTTTTATTTAGTTTTATTAGATAATATTATTCGTAGCCTCGTGAGTTGTGGGTACTTGAAACTTCATAAAAAATATTATTATATATAAATATGATAATAAACAAATAATAATAATTCAATTTAACCGGCTACCGTATTAATAATATCTATATAAATATATAAAATATCCTAGTCAGTAGGCTGACAAATCGTCTCCGCTCAGAATCGTTTTTCGTAGGTATACGATACTTATATTATATTATTGAATTAAAATTTAAAACTATCCATTACAGTCATCCGTTTGTAACCTAAACTGTACAGCAGAGCGACATCCATTTACCTGATTTCTTATTATTAAATAGGTACTTTATTTTATTTGTAAGCCTTATTTTATGAATGTATGACCCCCTCAAATTTGAATATATTGTACATTTCCCATTCGTCGTCTATAAACATCATAAATAATAATTAATAACCATGCTATAACCATAAAAAAGTCTATTGCTATTGTACGTGTTTTCTATTCACAAACTATCATAATTAATAATTATCTAAGAATGTAATTTGAGTTCGTGTCTTTTTTAAATTGATTATTTTTTATGTACGTAAATAATATTATAATATTCACTTATAGCCCGCAGTTATAGGTATTATGTGTTAATCTATATTATAGTTTATATAATATATATTATAATTTTTTAAATCATTTCACATTTGTATCTATATATATAAATATATAATGTATTCCATATTACATATACCTACTATAGGTATTACCCCGAGTACTATAATTTCCAATTACGAACCAATATCAAGTAAAATTAGTAAAACAATATTATGTAGTTACCATGGTGCCGTGGTACTTGTTAATACTTTATACTTATAAGTTATAATATTATTTTGTGTATATAATTAATATAATATGCGTGTTTTCATACCCCCATACGCGTACAATGGGCTTGTGCCCCTCGCCATTTACTGTATTTATACTTTTTTCTATTACCGAGAGAGTCTCTATTAGTAGAGGTATGTATAAAGAGGATGCTGAGGATGTTGTCTACCCACATGTGTCGTCTCCTGTCTTACTAACGCATAATAGTTAATACCTTCATATATACTTGTGTATGTACCCATCTTCTGAGTGCTGACAAGCAGTTTCAATTTTGTGTTGTTAGTTTAAATCAGGCATGTCAAACACGCGGCTCATTTTTTTGTGGCCCTCGGCTACCAATATTAATGGAAAAAGAATTATTAATATGTTTTTTTTTGTAATTTATACAACACCTATTTTCATAAGTAATTAGTAGGTATGATTTATATTTTATTTAAATGTTAATGTTAATTTTTTTTATTTTTTAATTTAGTTGTAATCAGGGCTTGAATCGTAAATAACGTACAACGGAATTTTTTTTTGAAATACATATAAAGAATAAAATTGAAAAATTTGTACAAAACATTTATTTTTTCTCTACATTTGTATGTGCGGCCCGCGTAGTAAACTATTCAATATATTTGGCCCACTTGATACTTTGAGTTTGACATGCCTGGTTTAAATGTTAGAGTGAATAGTGAATTTACCTATTAATAAACTTAAATATTAGAACATTACCTGTCTCTTTAGGCGGTTAAAGTGGGGAAAATGTTGGAGGGGGACTATATAGTCACCAACAATTTAGGAGCGTTCCCTATTTCATTCTAAAGTTTATATCTAACTAAACTGTTTTAAGGAGACCACAAAGTCTGAATCTCCATTATTTTTTCTTTCACACACCTATTTGTTAATAAAAAGTTTATGTCAATGGGTTGTAAGAACAAATTTCTTCCTAAGGAAAATTATCCTACCTACACATAGTATGCCCCCCACATTAAAAATGAATTGCAATTCATTATTCATAACATGAAATGTTAAAAAAAAAATCGTCTTAAATTTTAAAATCTACATTGTACGTACTCACTATACCCCTCAAGACCTAATTCTCAATTACGAACTAATAACAATTAAATTTCTTATTTGTGAGATAATAATCTACCTATATTAAGCTAGTGATTAATACTTATATTACCTATGTATTTATGTGTACATAATTTATTAGTAATTATTACATGTACTTTCATAACCGTATAAGCAGGGACATATTTAAGGGGTGGGGCACAAGGGTTACGATGTCTTCTTAAGGTCCTTGCTCGTTTGTATTTAATAAGGGGCATTATTTAAGTGGCGCAATTGAATTTTATCCCAAGTACAGGTAGTCAATATTTTACCCTTAAAGTATCTTTGAATTGGCTCTTAAGAATTTACTATTGAATTAGCTCCTCACAACTTTACCTTCTCACATTAAAAATATATTGGTTAGTGGCTACCAAAGGCAAAATGTTATTAATAGTTTAAAGTTAGACGATTTCCAAGAGTAATTGACGTCAGCAGTGTTAAGACCAGATAAATAGGTTTTCATCTAAATAAAGATAAAGACAATTAATAGACCATAAATCTATTTAGTAAACATAAAAATAAAATCAACTAACATTATCTATTTAATAGATAAAAGATAATAATAATTAATCTAACTATATCTGAATATTATTATTTTTTTTTTACACAAAATTATTTAGTTAACTAGCTGTCCTGCCCGACGTTGTCCAGGCCAAAGATTTGTATTTTTAATAAATATATTTGTACAAAATGTATATGCCATATTTCTTCTAATTTATTATAATGTAGCTGATCCTGCACACTTAATGGCCCGTAAAAAATGTCAACTCTTAAAAACTGTGATTGTTCAACTCCTTTTGCATGTAACTTGCTGCAGTAAGTACTACTCAGCTACGGTGGTAGGCGGACTATGTCCTACAGCATATCAAGTAGGCATTGTGCTAAAATTCGATTGTACGCATGCTTGATTTGTCCGTTTAACTAATGGCAACCAATATACAAAATAAAATACTAATTTCTACTAATTATTATTTCTCCTAACCAATAGAAACCATTTATAAACAAAAATGTCCATCGTAAATCTTAAAATCACTGTTTGAAGCACTTCCCCGGGTTAGACCTCTAATTTACCATTTTTTTTATTTACCCTATGTGATGCGGAGATAATGTAGCATTCTAATGGTGAAAGAATTTTTCAAATCGATCCAGTAGTTTTGGAGTCTATCCAATGCATACCATCAAATCTTTCCTCATTATAATATTAATTATTATATTAGTACAGATATACATATTATGTTATACTTATAATTATTTATATATATATAATATATACTAACCTAACCAAGAGGCAAGATTGTACAACTGTTATCGACATCGTGGCGGCGTGTGTATATAATATATATTTTTTTTTTTCGTGGTACGGCAGCGGCCCATATCTGGCCGCCCAATCTTCCCCTTCTATGTCACCGCCGACACCGACGCGAGGGCAACGCCTTGCGGGTACGGTGTTATAAAATATACCATCCTCTATTTAAACCCCTTACAGCCCTTTTTTAGTATTAAAAAGTAGCCTAAGTCCTTGCTCAGTGTCTAAACTATCTATGTACCAAATATCATTAAAATCGGTTCAGTAGTTTCAGAGCCTATATTCAATACAAACAAACAATCAAATCTTTTGTCTTTATAATATTTATTAGTATAGATGTAGTAAAAAAAATATCACAGAAGTGGAGAACAAATTATAGCAAAACAATAATTAAAAAATTAACACACAGACAATAATTTAGCTGAACGCGTCATTATAAAATATGTGTATAGGTAGTTATATATTATATAAATTTAATTTAAAAAGTTTAATAAAAATAGTATAGTTAACTATTTATCGTGGCTTATACTAATTGGCTAATGCCTAATATTTATAGGTAGGTATGTATCAATCAAATAGGATTCAACCTTAAATTTACACCAGTGTCATATTTTTGAATTTAAAGTAATACATGGCTGTCGTGGTCATCAAATACTAACAACAAAATTAAAGTACTTTATAGAGATCAATGATTATTGTCTTTGAATTCAGTGATATAATATCATTGTATACGAAAAACTCTTCTGAGCGAATACAGTCAGTCAGCTTGCTATAATATTCTGTTGTCATGTTGATATTACTAATAAGTATATATTAGAATATTAGATGGTACCTATTAATCATTAATGTGAACAAAGTTATTCATATTGATCTATTAAAGTGGAACCTTGTTTGAAATCTTCAATCCTTAGCTATAAAAGTTGAAAACTTTATACATTTTTAACAACGAAATCGTTTTGAAATTTTAAAAAGTTTGATAAATTTTGTTAAAATTTGAACTTTAAATAAATATCTAAAATCTGTGCTTATGTATTATTAATATTTTTCACATGCTATTATAACAATATATCAGGAGCCTGGTATACTGCAATTTTCACGCTTTTTTCCCAACAAATACAATTTTATCGACATTAATAGAAAAAAAACTAAAAAAAATGAAAATTAAAAATGTCCGTAAACAGCTCAAAATGAGTCAAAATATTTTGAAAATTTTATCAATTTTATAATTTTATAAAATGCGAGAATTTTTGAATTAGACTTTTGTATTTGATGCTTTAAAACACACATTTTGGAAAAAAAAAATCCAAAATCGATCATGGGAAAAAACTGCATTTGTTCCAAAAAAAAAACAACACATAAGTCATTGTCTCATCGATCAGAATCTTAAATAACTAGTAAAATTTTAAAAATTTAAACTCATTGCACATCATATATTATATTTTTGAGCACAATGTATATTATTTAGTTTTATTTGACAGACACTTTTTTTTTTTGTAAAAAAAAGAAAAGTAATTTTTGACTTTAAACTTGACTGACATTTTTCTATAAAAAACTTAACTTATCGAGTTAAAAAAAAATAGTTAACTTGCTTAGTCGCTCGACCTTGCCAATTTTCCAAATGCGACTTTTTTTTTATTAGTTAATGAATAATATTGTCGACTATATTTTCGAGTTATCGACTTATCGTCTCTTTTTCCATGACTATATTCTTATAGGTTAGGTACTTAGGTAAGTTATAGGTATGTTAATGAACCGCCTTTTTATTGTTTAGCGGTCAATAGTGATTACTTATTAGCGGGTTAAATCGTAACAAGTTAAATGGTGGAAATGGTGGATCGCTGAGTACTGAATACTGAATTCTGGGATCAGCTAATTGCTTTGCCGCGTTGGCATAACATACAATCGTCGTTAAGGTTCTGCATACGATTCTATTACGACAAAATAGAAATTCAAAGGTCGATTCCACTGCGTCCGGAAAGCAAACTGTTAACTAACTTGACGACTTTCCTATCCTTTCGAGTGATGGAGGACTCACGAGAATCGACCTTAAAGAAAAAGGATGTGTAAGCTTCTGATGAATATTTGTGCGCTAGTAATGCCATTTAATAATTGTATTAATTGTCACAGGATTGATAGTACAAGTTCATCGAGTTACTTTGAAGGCTGTAAAGACTTAGGGGTTTATAGTTTGGAAAACACTCGAGTCTCCAAACGCAGTCGTTACTTGTATCCTGATACCAAGGTTGGTGTTAATTATTTTTTTTTTAGTTAATTTGTAAGAATTGTATTGTTGTCTAGTACGGCTGCATTATATTATGATCAGCATAAATGAAAATATAATAATGATGTGTTTGGAATTTAGGAAATCAAGTTTTGAAACAGTTTAAGGTATCATAATCAAGATATATTATATTTTTTAAATGTGTCCAACTGCTGAATTTTGTGTGTCTGAGGTAGTGGGTCCTCAAGTTTAATTTTATTCCAAGTAAAACAAAATATACTTATTATTTTTTATGAAGTGAGATAATGTTCAGTATAATTGATCGTGCTATGGGAGTGAAGGTTTCTCTGTGAAAAGTAATTTTATTCATTTAAATAACTACTCAAATCCACTTGTTGAAATCTACTGGTCTCTACTATACGTCTAGACAGTTATAATTTTTTGAAATTAGTCTATTTTTCCCATGATTATTGACGTAAAAATTAAAATTGAAAGTAAAGCAGATTTTGACTATGTTCTGTGAATTGTTCATTTATAAAGTATTACTGTACTACTCTAATGAAATTTTCATTGGTTCGTTTAAATTAAATTTTCTAATATCATCCATCAGAATTTTTTCCTAATTTTTTTTACTCAACATTTGTTTTATGAGGGAATTTGTAATCATGCGACTTATTTTGTTTTCTTTTAACCTTTTTAAATTTATATTTTAAAACAAAGCGATAGGTTTAGATTGGGATACATAATGGGCAGAACTTAACGTTTTAATTTTAAATGTATTGTTAATATTTTAGTTAATATTTATCTTAAAACTGAAATTTGTAATTTAAAGTTATTTGTTTGATATTTTAAAAAGCTTACAAGTGATTATACATATATTATCATAAAATTATTACATAACACGTTAAATTATTATGTATTTTGTTTATTTAGATATGGCCTATGGGTTATGGCTTGAATACTTATGTGTATAAACGTAAGCAAAAAAAGTGTCGAATGAATAATGGTAAGTCAAAGTTCAATTTAAAAATGCTGTTTTATATGTTTTATTAAATTATGTAATATTTGTTTACAGATGATTTTGATACATTACCAGAAGAAATAGTATTAAAGATATTTAAAATGATGGACAAGCGTACATTACTAAAATGTGCTCTTGTATGTCATCAATGGCGACGTATTGCATATGATGAATCCTTATGGCAACATTTAAACATACCTTCTCGTCGTATGAGTATTTTGACTTTAGATAATCTTCTTGCCCGTAATATCAAATACTTTTCTGCTTCTCATTCAAATGTAAGTAAATTACCCATTTTGTACTTTTTCTATGATTACTAATGTAATTTCAACTGTATTTCAGTTTTATATTTTTGCAAACCAATGTTTATGTAAAACACCATTTCCCAAGTTGCAGTACTTAGATTTGAGTTCTGTATTTATGCATTATAATAGTAAGTTATAAATATTAATGACAAATTTATAAACTCATTACTTACATTCATATTTTTTATGTTTTTAAAGCGCTACGTTCATTATTAAAGCAATGTTCTAATTTGGTAAAACTGAGTTTGGAAAACTGTTCTGTAGATTCTTTATGTTGCCAGTACATTGGACACAACACCAATTTAAAAGTACTTAACTTAGCTTCAACAGTTGGTCTTGACCACAATGGCTTGGAACACATAGTGTCTCTCCAAAAGTAAATATATTATATGTTTAATGTTTTTGGATAAAATAATTAGTGATACAAAATATTATTTTAAATTTAATGACTGTTCTCATGTTTAACATACTGTTTGGTTGTTTAAAGACTTGTAAGCTTATAACTGTAGAAGACCACTCGAAAACTGCTACAGTAGAGCCAGATAATGTACTTGATTTATAGACTACTGTTGTAGGTGTTTGTCGCAGGTAATAAAGTAATGGATAAGACAGCAGTTACTACATTTTTACATAATAATTTTAATAGTACCTTAGATGTTGTATTAAACATTTATGTCGGTTGGGTGCTATTCTGATCACAGAGCCTCACTGGCATTTACTTTAGGAATGTCCTATCCATTCCTTTATTGTCTATGATGGTTTGAAGTGGATAAGAATCAATATTAGGTTAGGTCAAAAAATAGTATTAGTCAAAAAATAAAAACTAAAATATGGATGTGATTATTGTAATTAGTATTGATAAAACCCATACTATTTATTATTATTTATTATACAGAACTAGGCTAACCTACCTCAAATACCAACCATAGTGGTCGTTGTAGACAGTGGTGTGGTGAAAGGGGTTTAATGACGCCTAGATGTCATGGTGGACATTTTTTGAGGTGGCTCCAAGAAGTTTTTATTGGAGGGGGGTGGGGGTGTAAGCTTCCCACCCTCCTACATGTTGCGCTACTGGGTGTGTGAGTGTAGGAACTAAAATATATGTTGTGCATCTTGGTTTATAAATGTTCACCACGCCACTGGTGGTAGATATAGTTGGAAATTACAATGAACAAGACAGTGTGCAATATATTTATACCCAAAAACAATTGTTTTGTAGTAATAGTTGTTAGTTGGTATAGACAATTCTAGTGGGTCTGCTAGTTGGATTAAATTGTATTGTAATAAGTCCACTTTAGTAGAGTTTTGATTATGGCTGTATCAAGAATAATTTTATATTTCCTTAAAATATTACAAACAAATTGGACTTATCCGCTCCAAATTTTTTTCCAGTTACTGCCTTGGTCCTGTGTAATTTTTGTTTGCTAATATTTCAGTTTGGAAGAATTAAATGTGTCTTGGTCTAAATTGGAAGATGACAATTTACATTATCTGATGGCCAATATGATCCCAAATATAAAACGCCTTAATATTAGTGGATTTTTGAAACAGTTAGCAGACTTTGGTATGTTATTAGTGGAAAGTTTTAATGTTTCCAAATGGATGAAGTTAATAAATTTAATAGTTTTTTGCAAAATTTATGGGTTTTTGAGCAATTTTTGATTTATATTAAAAACATTTCAGATTTGTCAAGATTGAGTAGCCGTTGTACGAAACTAATTGAATTGGATATTAGTGATAGCCTTGCTATTACTGCAAGTAGTTTGGACAAAATCTTAGAGAAAAACCATGAATTAAAAGTATTGTCCATTAATCGTTGTTACAATATTGATACTCCTAGACTTTTAAAGTGAGAAATTTGTATAGTTTGAAATAATTGAAAAATATGCTATCTCTTACAATAATTAAAATTATGTTTCAGTCTAACGGAGCTTTCCAGGAGGAGAAAAAATTCTATTATGAGTTTGAGTGAGGTGAATTTTATTGGCATATCACCCAGGCGAATATTGGAGGATATAGCTAATAACCCAGATTTGGCATTGAAAATAAATGATAGTGACAGTGTGTTTTCTGGTATTGGCCGTCCAAAACTGGCTCACAATAAACATACCATTTGGGAAATCCCTGCTTTCATAGACTGTTAATACTTTACACTATAGGTATGACTAATGTTCCATTGCCAATATACTGTGATTTAAGTTATAGAGTTTTATGAATTTTTAAAATTCTACTTTTTTTTAATTTCAATAATTTTGAAAAATCAACTATTATTTATTTATTTTTTATTGTATTAAACTATTACTATTATTGAATAAATTTGGTAAAAATGTTTGTCTTCTAATTTTTAATTTGAATATTTAGAACACAGAAAATATACATTTTGACTGACTAATTTTTTTTTTTTTTTGAAATATTTTAGTTGATAAAATATTTTATCTTAAACGCATTTAATTTATGGCTATGTTATTAAAAATAAAACAAATTTAATATACTATGTTAAAATAATATTATTGTACTTGTACACTAAATATACTATATTATATTTATTAATGTAAATTTTGAATGTAAGAATGTAATTTCTTAGATTTGTTTTTATTATTCTTGTTAAAATATATTTATGATTCTATTAATGTAAATAAAAGAATTGAAAAATATTTAAATATTTATGTGTTTTTAAGTTATTTGTTTATCTATTCAGTTCATATAGAAATAAAGTTGAATTGCAATATAATTTGTGTACTCAATTATTTATGAATAACAAACTAAAACTAAATTCATAATAATAATCAACATCATACATAATAGCAATAGTTGCTAAAAACATTTAAAAATATTCAATACTAGATATTTTAGTGCTTAACTAAATAGTAATATACATTTATTGTAATAAAATATCCTTTTCTGCCGATGTACTTCTAGAATGATCCGGCCATGTTAATGGTGTTGTTGAGCGACTAAAGTTTGTTGATTCTGTCAATGACGGAATGTAGTTTCCAGTAGTACTTTGTGGGTTAATGTGAACTGAATTTCTATTCAATGTCCCAAGTTGAGCCTCAAACAAAATGTCATTTATAGCTTTTTCTGCAAATAGTTTTTGATTTGAATCCAAAGTTGCGAGTTTACTAGCCCACACTTTTGCTATGTCCAAATCACTACCTTGGTTATTGTCTTTAGCTAAATAACCACATGCCAAGGATAACAATTCGTTTTGTTGAGCCACATTTGATGAAGTCTTTAGTTTTTTCGATTTTGGTGTTAAGAATGATGAATTATCATTTATCTCAACTAGTCCACTGTCATTATCACCTCTCTAAAATCAAATAATATTAAGCAAATTAAAAAAAAAATATATATTCTGTAAAAAAATGTATTATTTAATATATTTCAGCTTCCGCAGACTACTGAACAATGGAAAAGTATAGCAAATGATTTTGGATGCAAATGGAACTTTGAAAACTGCATCGGCTCTATCGATGGTAAACACGTTAATATAAAAAAACCTCAAAATTCTGGTTCTTCATATTATAATTATAAAGGTACATTTAGTATCGTATTAATGGCAATAGTTAATGCAAATTACCAGTTTATTATGGTTGACGTTGACGCTAATGGCCGAATTTCGGATGGAGGAGTACTATATTATACCAAATTTTGGGAAAAATTTCAAAACCATACTTTAAACATTCCACCGCCGTCATGTTTAACAAATACTGGTGAAAAATACCAGTATGTATTTCTTGGTGACGAGGCATTTTCATTACAGACTAATCTTATGAAACCATATAGTCAACATGATTTGACAATTAATAAGCGCCGTATATTTAATTACCGCCTTTCGCGTGCCCGTCGTGCGGTAGAAAACGCTTTCGGAATACTAGCCAGTCGATTTGGAGTTTTTCAAAAACCAATAAACCTCGAATCAGATAAAGCGTCTATAATTACATTAGCCTGCTGTTATTTGCATAATTTCTTAATAGAAAATAATAAACATCTTTATTGTTCAAGAAATGTACTCATAACAGAAAATTTGGAGACAGGCGAACTTCAAATTGGCGATGAAATAACCGAAAATGTGTTAACTCCATTGCAAAGAAATCCTATTCGAAATAAAAGTGCAGATGCGAAAATTGTAAGAGATAAATATTGCGATTACTTCTGTGAAGAAGGTCAAGTCCCATGGCAGTTTAATATTAATAAAATACATTAACTATAAATAAACATTAACTATTTTATATTTGTATTATTCTTTTATTATATTTTTAAAAATAAAATATCTTACCTTGTCATTATTTGTATCGTCATTTATCGATGAAATACTATCTACTGGTTTTTCCAAATCAGCCAAAAACGCCAGTTCTTTAAATAACCAACTCGAAGGTTGATAAATGTCGTCAGCTCCAGCGCCACTTCTTTTAGAATCATGAATTTTTTTTAATTCTTTACGGAAATTACTTCGTAAAGTATTGATTTTCTTTTTTACATCATCTATAGATGCTTCAGGCTTAATTAACTTATAAACAACTAATAATTCATTATAAGCATCTTTTTTTTTCTCTCTAAGACTATAGTCTTTGCAACGAATATCCCATAAACATTTTAAATTTTTATACTTAGATATAAAATCACGTAATTGTTGGTCACGGCATTCGCGCGCGTTTGGAAGTTCATCCATCGCTGCGATGTCAATACTGACGAAATGTCAATATCGACCTCACACTATCAATATCATCATCAAAAACAAATACTGACGACTCGATATCCGAATTTTTCATCAGTCATCAGTATCGTTTTTTCATACTGACAGTACATCAGTACTCACATCACACGATCAATAATACTGACAGTATCCAAAATACTGTCAGTAATATTGATCGTGTGAGGGTCGCTTTAGAATCATAGTCTTAACAGTTTTTGACTCAAAAAGTCAAAAGTAAATAGCAGTAATTATATTATATAAATATAATATTATCCTCATGTAATAATCACCAATATAATAAAACGTAATGTTTTCATTGAACATAAAATTAACTCATCCTGGCGTATTGAAAAATATAGTACAATTAATTACTATAAATTCAATATAATTAAAATAAACTTAGTAAAATAATCTGATAGAATATTCGGATATTCCTCTCACAGAATGGTTTATCTAGATTTATCATCAAATTTACATAACCAGCAGGGCAGTTTCCCTGATTTATTTTTTACTTCAGTTAACATTTGACAGACTATAAGTTTTTCAGTGTTTTACAGAGTTATTAAATCCCTACTGATAAGAGAAACCACTGTTTCTTAAAATTGTATTCACGTAGCCACATAGGTAAAATGTATGTCGTGACCAGAAATATTGGAAAATTTTAAGTTTAGCATTAAGTACTAGGTAGTAGGCATGGATATAATTAAATATTAAAATATTTGAAATTAGAAATCAGCAAAGAGATTTGCTGGTTGTCTAATTGTTACCGAAAAGAATATATAGTAAAATATCAAACACAAAATTGTAATTTTGCTAATATATATTTAGTTGTAAATTGCAGACAAATAATAATTTATTGAGAAAAGTATATAATTTATGGTTAAACAACAACAAAATAACTGAAAGGACTTCTTAAATTATTATTATATTACGAGTATATAACAATTCAATATTTTGAAATTCAATTGATTACACATATTTAAATTTTATGCTGCTTTATAGTTATTTGTTGACCAACCAACATTCAATATTAAATGATCATATCCATAACCATGTAAGCCCTTGATGGCTCGTTCGGCATCCATTTTAGATTTGAAATTTACAAATGCATAGCCTTTACATGCGCCTGTAACCTTGTTAGAAGCCAAGAAAATTCGAGCAATCTGCCCAAACTTATTAACCAGTTCACTCAAATCTGCTTCTGATGTGCTCTCTGAAAGATTTTCAATACGAATAGCTGGTACCTCGTCGTAACCACGAGAGTATGGATCTCGTTTTCCAGCGGTATTTGTAGCTCCTTCTCGTGCCGAAGGTGGGATGTAAGGCCTAAACAACAATACAATGTCAAGATAATAGATAACAAAATTACAATGGACATATCTAAATCATCTAACCTGTTGGTTCCTGTGTTCTTTTCCGGTTCGGACACCTTCTCTTGGACTAACTTTTTGTCCTCAACAACCAACCCGGTACCCTTAAGATGACAAGAGAAAGACCAATGTTCGCCGCCGCAGGTACGACACTTGATGTTCATGTTTACATTCTTAAGTTTGTCCAATGGGTTTTCCTCTGCTTTGTCTCCATCCTTGCCAGACAAGAACTGCATCTGTATCTCTTCAGCGGGTATGGTCGTCGCGATATTTGGCCCTGGCTTGTCATTGCGCGAGTCACCGAACTTGGGCCACGTCTTCCGTTCTGCTATTGTTTTGGACACCAGCCGTTTTTCGATCTTGTAGGTGCGCACCACTTTTTCCTTCTTGTCGTCCTTGTTCCACCGGTATTCTGTTATTATCCGGTTGTTACCTACCTGTTCGGTCTTTGACTGGGGAAGCGTCGTTTTCTCCAAGTGGTCCTCGACCTCGTCGGCCCAATTTACTTTGATCAAGTCTTTCATCTAAAACAAAACGCGACAATCAGGGTACGACGGTGGAAAGTTTTTGCGGTACTTACCTTTCTTGGACTTTGTAAAGGGAATCGGAGAATCGGCGCCTATCGCAGACTCTGTGGCTGCGTAGTGCGAAGTCTTCCCGGTGACGAAAGTCTGAAGGGAAATCGAAACTTGTACAGTCGATGTAGTTCGACGAAAGATGAAAGTAAAGAGAAACAGAAAAAAGTAATGTAAATATCGCGCCGAACTGTTATCACAAGAACGCGCCTCGTGAGTCGTGGACACGGCTATAGATACTATGGTTGCACGACGATGAAAATTTTTTGACCGTGCAATGTTCTTATCAAAAACCTCGTGACTGCTAGCGCTTTCAGCGGAACTTGTAGTCTACCTAATCAATCAACTCGGTTCACCTTCACTTCACTTGAATGAGTTGAATTACTAATCTCAATTCTCAATTCTTTTAACGATTCTCAATTACCTAAATAGCCTCAATTACCTATATGACTATATAGTATATAGTTCCACCGAGGCACTAAATCATATTAACTCATAGCTCTCGCAAAGTTTCATATGAATATCATTATACTATAAGATACAATATGCATAGGTCATTTTTCGTAGAATTGTAAATTAATTTGTGTCAATTCTGAATTATTTGAAATTAACTGAGTCTAATGTATCCGTTGTATGAGAAAGATCTAATGTGCTATCCAAGCTAGATGTGCATGCCTTATTTAATTCACAGACCTATGATAAATTAAGTAATAGTATTTTATATTAATGCAGTATTATCTTTGTAATTATATTACTATATTTAAAACTTAACAAACTTTTATACTTTCCAAAGATTGTGCATAAATCTTTTTTTTACAGGGAATAGGAATGGCTCCTTTTTTTAAATGAAGTCTTTTCAAACATATCTAAATATTATTAATATTACAAAAATATTATAATTTTAACGACTGATGAAAATTGAAAACGTTAATGTTGAAAATTAGTTTACCGTATACTTATTAGACTCTTGACCAGACTCCCATTTACTGATGATATCAGAGTCTTCAAAATGGGTAGCACAAATATGGTAACTTTTTTTAATCGTAAACCCCAACGCTTCTTCCCACTTTTTCTTCATATCCTCATTTTGAGGTACTTTAAAAATTGTTTTGGATATGGTATGAATTTCTCGTACACAACAATAGTTTGGCATATTTATGTTTGAAAAAAAAATTTATGTTTTATTAAAATAAGAAATACACAATTAAAATATGTACTACTCTATTACTATTAAATAGTAAGTAATGACTATTAATGATTATAAATAGTCCACTAAATCATAAATACTACTATAGCAGATATCTATAGCCGTGGCCGTGATAAATACTCATTTATTTGCGGTAAACAATACCAATTACCAGTTATGTGATTATTACTATACATCAATTTTATTTGAACAAAACCCGGGATTTGAAAAATAATATGACAACTTAATGGTACACCACAAATTCCGCTAAAAGCGCTAGTAATCTAGAGGTTTTTGATAAGAACATATAACGCCGTTTTCTTCTGCAACACGCTATATGCCGTCGCGCAACCATTCATATCTATAGCCGTGAGTCGTGGATGGGACGCGCCATGGTTACTAACACTGCAACCAGGCCACTTACCGATAACCGTCGGTTGGCTACGCTGTGATCCGCAATATTTATCGCGATTCTCGGACAGCCCGACGGCTGACGAATGTTCTTGGACGGTAAAGCCGTATAGGTGGTAGGGGGAAACGCTTCCCGATCCCATGAAAATTAATTTTGTAAACAAACAGCGTCCCCGGACCAAGAGTACAGACCATAAATTATGGACTACAGAGTCTGCCGACTGCCGGTCTGGAGCATAGAAATTATAAACTGTTGACTGGTCTGGAGTTCCGACTTCCGAACGGCGAACTGTGTGAACCGAGTAATCGAGCTATAAATGAGAATTTATCACTGTCGACCACGACGAAGGAGGTACTCGCACTAGAACCACGCAATCGACGATGCTAAATCGGCGCGTCGGTTTTTGTTGATTCTTGTAAACGCGCAACCACTCGCGTGTCGATTTTCGGCCAGCTCGCCAATAATGGACGTACCTCAACCTCCGGAAGGTAAAATTTCGTCAGACGGCGATATTCGAAATCGGGGTGACGCAGTTAAATGTTTTATCGTTTTCTTATTTTTGTTATTATTTCCGTAGATCACGAATTGCGCACGATCATCGACAAGTTGGCCGTGTTTGTCGCACGCAACGGACCTGATTTCGAACAGATGACCAAGACCAAACAGAAGGACAACCCAAAGTTTGAATTTCTGTTTGGTGGCCGTTACTTTGATTACTACCTACGTAAGGTCTCCACTGAACAATCGAGTGAGTGGTGTTCGAAGACTCCCCGATAAGCTATTACTTGTTGTAGGTACTATTGACACAAGCAGTTTGTCCAATCTATTTTTTTCTTTTTGAATTTCAAAAGTCAATAACCAAACACAAAAAGAGGCACTGTTTTTAAATGACGATTGTTTACATTTCATTAGCTATTGTGTTATAGCTAGTTATTTATTACTTAGGTGTCATCATTGTAGATTTTATTGTTGAAACTATTCATCAATTTAAATTGTCATTTGTACTCTAAAGTTTTAAATTATATTTTTATGAAATTATTTAGTACTAAATCAAAACAGTGTCAGAGAAATAGCTCAAGCCGCAGTTGCAAATAATTCAGTTAGTACACAGCAATTGAACATGGCAGCCGCAGCAGCGCAATGGTTAAATTTAAACCAAACAAATGATTGTCAGCCAGCAGTAGTTACCATAGAATCCCTGAATGCTCAACAAGCAAATCTGCAGCAACAAATCGCCCAGGCAGAGAAAAATTTTAATTCTCAACTAATGGTAAGAAATAAAATGAAAGATTCTTGAATTATTCTTTAGTATAAATCAATGTTAATAGATATTGGCCCAGCAGCAACAAGTGGCTACTGAAGATAAAATACTATCGGAACAGAGAGAATATATTAATTCTGAAGCCGCAGCCAATGATTTATCATTGATTGAGTTGTCATCTGTGCTTGAACCAATTATTAAAGGATGTACTAAAGATGCAATAGCTAATGGTAAATCATGGATTATGAAACAAACAGCCAGTGAACGAAAAGTTGATGTAATCACCCAATATTTACTTATGGAGTGAGTGACATAACAATACACCATTAATTTTAACCTATTATCAATAATATATTCATAAACTGTAAATACTGTTCTTTGGTACAGAGTGATGGACCTGAATGCAGAATTTTCAAAACAGTTACATTTAATATATTTAGTAAATGACACAGTTCATCATTGGTAAGATGAATAATTGTTAATAATTATTAGATATGATAAATAATAAATACTTACAATTTGTTTTTTAACTTTTTCTTTAGTATTCGTAAGTCAGAGAAGATACTGAAAACATCGCTTGAATCGATCATTGTACCAATGTTTTGTTCAGCAATGATGAGGGCAAACGAAGATCAAAAAACTAAACTGAGCAAAGTAAGATTAATACCTATTATAACATACTTTGATAATTTTATGTAATATTTAAACTTGGTTTTGAAATCAATAGTTGCTATCTTTGTGGGAAACAAAAAATCATTATTTCCCTGAAACTATAATGGAGCGATTGAAAAATCCTGATAGATCAATGGCAGAATATAAGAGCAACCTATTAGAAAAGTATAGGGATGCTGTAAATCAACTCAACATGATCATGAACAATACATTGCAAAATTACCGTAGCCAACATCAATCATTTCTAGCACATTGTAACAATCAGATTCAGGTAATACAATAATTATTAAAATGACAGTATCTTATGAAAATTTATACCTGGTTCACTTTAATCATTAAGTGTTTACAAAGTCACTGATGTAGGAATAATAAATTAATGAACCAATTCTTAGTTGACATTAAACCATCGAAACATTTAAAAAATGCGTTTTAGCTTTTGTTAAAAGTATTTGCAAAACTATTCGTTGGATGTATGAGAATTTTATTTTTTTATCCTAAATTAGTTCAACATGACCAAATTAAATTAATTTTTTTTAATGCCTATACAAGAATACTTTTTGTATGTATTTATATTTACATGTATATTTATATTAATTATTTGTGTAATATTATATTCAACCTTTCTTTCATAAGTCATTTTTTATTGGGAATTCGATTATTTTAGAGTATAGAAAACCAAAAACGTTCGCTAGAACAACAAAAACAAAGGGTAACTCCTCTTTCAATTCCTCCAGCTCAAGGTAAGCGCACATCTGATTTAAAAAATGGACATTTTACACATTTTATGCAAAATAAAAGTTCAAATATTATTTATCATAAAAGTTTATGTTCAAACACAAGGTTTCAAAACTATATATATTTAAAAAGTAAAAACTTAATACTTCAGCTTTCATTTACCTTTTATGAGTTAATTAAGATCATATTTTTATAAGATATATGTTACTGTAGATTATAGAAACTTTTAAATTTAAAGGGTAGAGTAGTTGAGAACGATTTACTTTCTTAATAACTTTACATTTGTTTTAGTACTTATAAATGTAACAACAAGGAATATTTATATTTTTTCTATCTTCATTTTTTTTTTGTAACTTTAATTTTATTTTATTTTAAGAAATTATCTCAATTAAATTAATTGCTGCGAATACAAAAAAATTAAAAATTGTCAACTGATTGATTAGTGTTTTCAGAATAGTTGCAAATAGTATTCACTTTTTAAATTCTTTTCTCGCAATACTACCTAGTGCTTATTGTTAAACGTTTTACTTATATTGGACATGTTTCTATACTAATTGCGTTATTATTTAATGATAAACAAATATACATGATATATACTATTTTATCTATATATTATAATTTATAATGTATGTATGTGTTTGAGTAATTAGTTCTTTGTATCTAAGTTAATTTCTCATAGATCCTAATTATTTTTATATATTTTTGTTACACATATGTTTTGTATGTGTTTGGTAATTTTTATTTTACAGTATAAATACAATTTTGTATTTTTGTGTTAAGCCTAGTATTTTTTTTTTCCATAATTTTATTTCTTACAATATTTCTTATGTTCGTGGCTTGTTATATTTAGGATATCTCAATTTTAATAAATATTAATTTTTTTAAAGAATAATGTATTCTCATAAAAATGTAAATTGTCATATTCAAAAATAATATCAATATTTTTCATAAATGTATATATTGAATTGATGTTTTTGTATGGGCTGTGCATAAAATATTTGAATTGAAAATTTATTAAATTAGTATTTATTGATTATACATTTTTAATTCATTCATTTCATTCTGATAAAAATATCATATCAGGCTACAATATTATTGATCTGTTTTTGTCTTTTAATAAAATTTAATGTATCATAAAAATTGTTCTTATTGAGATTTGTTTCATAACTCCTTATGAAAGTAGTAAATGTATCTATATATAATATATATATTATATACAAATTATTGTAATGGAAACCTTGTGTACATATTCTCTTAATTTTGTAATATTTCCCCTTTAGAACCATTTCTCTTTTGTTTTTTTGTTTAGACGACACAAATCGACAGCATTTTAATGAAGGCCGTTTGCCTTCTCCTCCTTCATATCAGAGTAATATGTCTGGGTATATGCAAGCCGATCAACAAAATTATCCACACCAAACAGACAATGGATATCAGCAAGATGATCACTATGGACAGCCAATACAAAACTGTATGCAACAACCTCCTTCTATGTATAATAGACCTCCACCACCATTTAACCAACCACCGCCCAATATACACTTACAACCACCACGTAAGTACATAAGTAAAATAATTCTAATCACTGTACTTTTGCTGATGAAAAATATTATGAACTCAAGCTTCAATGGAGTTACCTGATTTGAGCCGGCCTCCTCCGAATTTTATGCAAAATAACTTTCCTTTACCACCTATTCAGCCAGATATTACACCAGATGATTTGCTTCCTTCATTGCCATACTATGAACTTCCAGCTGGCCTTATGGTGCCATTAGTTAAAGTTTGTAAAAAATTAATAAATATAGTATATGTATATGTTATATATTTTTTTGTATGTATTAAATTTTATTGTACTTATACAATGATGGTATTTCATTCAGTTGGAAGATAGCAATTATAAACCTTTAGATCCAGATACAATCAGATTACCACCACCTGCCCCACCTACAGATCGTCTGTTAGATGCAGTCAAAGCCTTTTACATGCCCCCTGGTCACTTCGCTCCACGTGATAGGTAAATATTTGTATAAAAATATAATATTAAATATAATTATTTGACAAATAATTTTTGTATTAGTGATGGTTGGGAAAAACTTGGTTTATATGAATACTACAAAGCCAAACATTCTGCAAAAAAACAAAAAGAAGATGATATTGCGGATAATATAAGAGAAAGATCAAAGTCTCCATCTCCAATTATGTTACCTTCACTGAAAGATAAATCACCAGTTCGAAAAAAGCGTTACAGAAGGTTGGATGAATTAAACTAAATAGAAAACCATTAATTATTGTGTCAATTGTTTTTATTGCTTTAGTCGTAGTCGAAGTCCAAAACCACGTAGTCCAACCCGACGAGTTATAAATAAAAAAAACAGTCCACCACCAACACCTAATCGTGGTCGTCGAAGACGTTCTCCATCTAGATCCCCATCACCTTCTCCGCCGTCTTCTCAAAGAAGTCCTACACCACCTTCATTTGGGGGGTAAGTAATATTGAATGAATTGTATTATTGTCAAATCACATATGTAAAATATTTTTTAATTATTTTAGAACTAGTTTTGGTAAAACTGCCCAAGAACGCTTGGATGAGTCAAATAAAGGTCATCAGCTTCTAAAAAAAATGGGTTGGGGTGGTGCCGGATTGGGTTCAAAGGAGCAAGGTATCGACACACCAATTAGCAGTGGTGACGTAAGTAAAAAGATGATTGAAAGATGTCTTGTAGTAAATATTATATTATATTATTTTATTGTTATTGACAAATCGGTGCTTGATATTATATAAAATTATATTGACCTATGGCTTTGTGTTGGTCGTCACTATAAATTAGGTCCGAGATAGGACTGATCAATATAAGGGTGTGGGAATCAGTTTGAATGATCCATACGAGAACTTCAGAAAGAACAAAGGCAAGGCGTTCATACATAGGATGCGTACAAGGGCAGAAGAACGAATGGAAGGCAATGCGTAGGTATAGAGTTTATCAATTAGATACAAAATTGTATGTAATATCATTGATTATAGGTGGTCACCAATGGTAGTATGTTTACAGGGTGTTTGGAAATGTTTCATAATTTGACTGAATAACCATAATTAAAAAAAAATGAACAATATGAATACTTGGTTTGTTTTATTAGTGGCTTTAAAAATAAAAATAGTATAAACCTATTTATGTGTATACATTGTATGCTATACAAATTAATATTATCTTTGGGTTAAATGTTTTTAATGGATTGAAATAAACTTAATTTTTAACCGATTAATTAATATAATATACAGTGGTTGTAATAAATATTGAAGCTGATATACCATATTTTATAAAAGTTTCTAAATATTCATGAATATACAAAATTGTTTTTTTATTAGTTATTTACCGGTTTATTATAACTTGTAATTATCAATGGTCTATGGGGTACATTTGTACAATTATGTGATATAAATTATAATGTATTTAAAATCTATTTAGATATGTAGGTTAACCTTGATTCCACTAAAATACTACAAATTAGTGTTATAATTATCTTTATTACTATAACCATTGATTATACAAACCATGATACAATACATTTTTGGAGTCATGACTCTATGACTGAAATCTCAAACTTAATTGTGTTTGTCTACTTATTTTAAATATTTTTTTTCTTCCTCTGTTAAAAATGTGTCTTAACCATCTCATGCCAGTCTATTGTTTCAGGTGAACAATGTCCAGTTTATTTTATTTGTTATATGGTAAATGTTATTTTGGTAGAACACCTCTATGTCTGTAGAGGTGTGGCTAAAACGCGTTGTATTGTGAATACATATATATTTTTTAGTTATAACATTTTAGCATACAAACTGAAAAACACCGTACAGAACAACATTCAGAAATTATCTACTACTTTGTGAAAATTTTTATTTAGTATGTCTTATTTTATTTATTAACAAAGTCAATATATAAAAAAAAAGATGTTACATTAAGTGTTGTTATTGTCTGAAAATCTTCACGAAAGCATGTTGTGTACATTTTTATGAATACTGGATTAAATTATAATAACTGTTTGTATAAAATGTAGGTAAAGTGCGTAAACTTTTATGAAAAATTATGTTAATAAATGCATAGACTATAGATGTACAATTTATTGTTTTTTAATAATAGTTGTACATTATTGGTCAATATAAAATAATATAAATATTTTATTATTTTTTTGTTATTTAAGTTGAGTTACTACAAATAGTATCTGTATAGCTATGTCTTACAATTTTTATACAAAATGTAATAAACTAAACATTCAATACATAAAATATAATTTTTTGATATGGAAATGGAATTGTGTTGTTTTATACATGTTTGAGCGTACTCTGTTAAAATCTAAACTGGAATGAATAAAAGTAAAACTGTTGTTTGTCATGTCCTGGTCTTTTGACTGTTATGGATCATAATAAATTAAAAATACAAATTATTTTATTTTATTCATATTTTATATATCTAATTGTAAAGTGTATTAATACATAAATGCGACGACATGATGCATGTTTTTACCTCATCTGCCCAAGTAACCATGGCAGCCATTGATAAACAAAAAAATCTTGTTTCTTCTACTATCATTATAATCGGTAAGAGATAACTATTTGCTACCATTTATAAGCAAAAAACATTTTACAGGAAAATCTTATTGAAAAAAGGACTTTCTATTTTCTCAAATATAAAATATAATTACCTAAATAAAATTAAATATTTAAACTTTTATTTTTCCATGTAAGCATATCATATCTAATGTGTATGTCTTCATAGTTTTCGCCACTTATAGTTGTTATGTAATTGGGTTATGAATTCTAATAAAATGGATCAGTAGGCGTGAGTAATTATTCTTCATTATGCTATTTTATAACACGAGTTTTTATTTATGAGACGTAATTCAAGTATATGCCATTTAATTTTTTTTTAGTAGTATAATTTATGAATATTATTAATAATAATTAAAAACTATTTGGTTTAAAATATTATTTTATTTAAATTTTAGAATTTTTATACAATATGGAATTTTCGGTTACTTTTTTTTTTCTACAATTTTTTTTCCGGATACCATTTATAATGTAATATTTTATCACTACTATACACGTCATGGCTGTAATAATATTGAGTGAATATTAATTTTTAATTTTGCTTTAAATAAACGGTAACACGGCGCTCTAGGTAGGCATTCTGGGTACATTGTTTCTCGTAGCTGCAGTAGGCCGCGGACCACGGGCCGATGTCCTAGGTATTAAGACCTATAATATGCATTATATTAACTGTAACTTATTGGTAAGGAACTTTGAATGCATATAACTTAATTTTTTTTTTTATTCATAATTAACAGCAGTCAATTTATGATGACTCTCATTTAGGTTTTTTTTGTTTTCGTTGTATTCAGTTTTTTTCCTTCTTGTTATTAATATCAATGATAGCAATTAAATATAAATTTTAATTTATAAGATATTCACTGTTGTCATCCAGTGCGACGGTAGAAGCTCGAAGCTAAGTAAAAAAAAAAACGATTAGCCACTAACGTATTTTAATAAGAGCCAGAGTTGTACCGTTGAAAACCCGTGCTATTGGTTAAAGGAGAAATAATTAGTAGAAATTAGTATTTATTATTTTACTGGTTGAAAAGGGATAATCGGGCAGATCAGGTACAAGCATGCATTGAATCGAATTTTTGCGCATAATATATCCGCTCATCGATGTCCGTGATCCGACGTAGGTGGATTTACCAGGCTGAGTTACACACAAAAGGTGTTGAACAATCACAAATTTTTAAGAGTTATCATATACGGGCAACGAAGTGTGATGGATTAGCTAGTACCTATAGTATAATAAAATAAAAATTTCAAATATTTTCGGCTTCGTTATAAGATTTATTTGATACTATACATATTTGCAACCGTAAAATAAGCAAACTCTTAAATCTTAATACGCGCATCGAGTATATTATACGTTTACACTTTTTTTTTAGATATTTGTCAGAGAATTCACCGAGCGTACAGCTTATTGCGATAATACACATTACAATATTTAGTAGGTACGGACAACTGTTAAAACGATTTATATTGATCAACCTAACTTCCTGTTTATGATCGTGGCCTCCATGCGGTCCGACTGCGGCAAGTCTCGGTCGTTCCAGCCCCACGACAGTGGTACCGAGTCATCCTCAGAGTTGATCAGGCCGGTACGCGAGGCACGTCTGCACACGAACTCTGGCGATGCGGTTTTCAGGTCGTACGCCCACCCGACTTTTGTGAACAGGTCGATGAACGCTGTGGTGAAGTTGAACTTGTAATTGCCCAATTCAGCCGCCTTGTAATCCCATGGGAACACGTGGTGGTAGTTGTGCCAACCCTCGCCCACCGACATGATAGCCACAGCAAGGTTCTCCGCCGGGTTGATGGACCTGCGCAAAAAACCCAACACAAACGAAAAACATGTTATAGGAAACAGTCGATTGTATATGATTGCATATAGCGATTAACTGATATGGTAAAGAGGTTGATGGACTCAGAAGACTTGGACATTCTTCAACGTCAAGTCTAATAATCTTAAAAATCTTAAAATCAGGAAACGTTTGACATAAAAGTACATATTGATTCAGTTTGACGTGGGGTGGGCCGAGTGGGGTCATCTCGTGGTCATATTATATATAATTTATAATTATAGCCCACAGTGCCTCAGTCCCATTATGTATGTACGCGATTTATGTTTTACAATCAGCTTTCAGTGAAAAATAGTTTATTCAAGCACATAACATCGTGAACGGGCTATTTATAAAACTTTGAAAATTGTATAAAACTATTACCTACATAAAGCCCCTCAGAAAATCGAATTTCAATAAGTCTACTAACAATGCCGACGATTATAGTTTTTACTAGTTTTAGCATCTATATGTCATTTTGTATTGATTTACTGTGAGTTTTACACCTTTATTGTTATACTGTTATACCTGCTCTTATACTCATTATAGTCATTATTGTCATTACTTTTATACCTACCGACTATCGATGATTATATAAATTCATGGTTACCTGTCGTATGGTTTTGCTCCCCAGGTGTGTGCCGCGCTGTTGATCAACCAAATTCCGTTAAGCGTGAGCGCGTACCGCAACAAAACGGCCACGTACCAAGAATTGCTCCACGTTTCACCCCAACAGTACACCGGTATAAGTGTGGGTATAATGAAACACGCCCACGTTACCAATAACCAGAAATATCTGTGCGTTAAAAAAAAAAAAAAACAAATATCATATAATTGAAATCATCGATGAAATAGATCACTGTAAATACAAAGTACTAATAGGCAAGTAATAAGTACTAATAACTAGTAACTATAGGTACCTACTATATGGTATATAATATAGTATTATAATAACATAATACCGATAAGCGCACTGCGCGTGTGTTATAATTATTATTAGGTATATTATACTATAATTTATATATCTGAGTGCAGTTCAGCTGTATTTAAACTGCGGCAAAATGAAATTTTTTCTAAAAGTCCATGTATAAAGTATTAAAGTGTGATAAAAAAAGAATTAATATTTTACATTCTACGACAAACCCGATAAGATACATTATATAAACTACTGCAATTATTATTTTATATACCTACTATAATATACTGTATGTGCATATGACATACCTAATATAAATTATATAGGAATCTAAATCATATAATATAGTATATATTATATTATATAACTATATGCAGTGGCGTTCCCGAGGAATTTTAATGGGGAGGGGATCTGGGGATGTCATAAGTAATAATACATTTAAATTCATTGTGCTGGTATCGTAGTACCAAAGATACACATAAAGGGATTTATGGATCAATCGGGGGGATATAACCCCTTACCTCCCCCACCCTCTGTGCACGCCACTGCCTATGTGCTATGTGTACAGTGTACTTTATGACTGTTATGAGTATTATATGGACTGTTGTACCATTGATTATAAATACTAAAGTAATACTAAGTATTCATAATTAATGGTTGTATACTTGTCCATATAATTAATTGTGTAATGCTGGCACGTTGCGTACAAATTGATAAGGTAAATATTTTTTTAAGTTATAACGCATCGTACGAAATATTGGTTCCTTTATTTGTGATAATACTACTTAGTACCTATCTAATTATAATTGTGTTAGATGTCAGTAGAAGAAGTTCAATATTTAATTCAACATGGAATTTACAACAATGTTTAGGTAGAATGGCAAACAATTAATAGTGTTGAACACTTTTTTGGTTGCAGTTTACATATTGACTTCTAGAAAAAGGTTAATTTTGCTGCTTTCATATCATATCTCTACAACAGTTCATACGCTTTTTTTTTTTAAATCAAGTGCAATTTGATTAAAATAAGTGAATGTCTACACTACCGTCTAATCTCTACCTCGCAAATATACTTATTATGATTTATTTTATAGATTGTATATATTTTTATATATAAAAAAATAATAAAAAAAATGTTAACATTAAGTTTGTTATATATACAATCATTATAATACTAGCTGACCCCATGCACTCCGTTGTCCATTAAAAATGACAACTCTATATGATTCAAATTTTGTTCAATTCGTTATTAAAAAAAAGCAAATCAAAAAAAATAATTTAAATTTGTAATTAAAAATTAGTTAAATTAAATAAATAATAATAAATTCTTTTTTTACAAAAGCTATGATAATACTTCTGGATATACTATATTGGTGGTTTTCTGATTGGTGGGTAATAGAATAAATTGTGCATTTTTTTCACCAACCCTTGATAAGGGTACATTTAGTTGTCCATGAGCGAAACAATTATTGTGTAAATCTATGAGGACGTGCCTAAAAGATGGCCCTTGTGCTTTATTGATGGTCATCGCAAAACAAATTTTTACTGGGTACTGTATACGTTTGAATTGAAAGGGTAGGACCGTAATAATAATTAAAATTATCTTCAGACTGTATATTGAATTATATTACCAACATTTCATAGGTTTGGTATTACCATTTCATCAATTATTTAACAGGATTCTATATAATATAATATCTACTCGTATAAAAATAGCAAAACACACGTTAATCCGTAAATTCCCATCTGCTCCGTTGCAGTTTATTGTTACACATAATTATGACGTCTACTTCAATAAAATAAAAAAAATAGATTGTGATTACTTTTTTTGAAACGCCACAATCGGATCGGCCAACAAATCGCTGGTGTCGATGGTTCGACCCTTCTCGATGACGTCCGGGTGTTTCCGGCACAGTAGCCAACCAACGTGTGAGAAAAACATCCCTCTATTCGAATTGTGCGGATCGGCATTCGTATCTGTGTACTTATGGTGTAGCCTGTGATCGCGGGCCCATTCGTAAACTGAATTCTGTAAGACGCGACGACAAGTTAAGTCCGACGTACACTGTATAATCGTAGTATTATACACGTATGTTGGAATAATGGAATTTTGTCGTTTTTGCACTACTCGTATGGGATAATGTATGATCTACGTATGTATTATGTGTATTTACTATTTACTGTTACATTCCCCGGTTAGGAGCACTAGAGCTCACAATATTATACGATTACCCTGTACAGAGCATAGACTATTATATCGATTATCGATTGATCGATAGTCACGAGTATAATTGTGAGAGTTGATGAAGAGGCAATTTTTGATTTGTACGATCAGACGGAAAATATTACGTAGATGAAATTTTGAGGTTCAAAACTATAGAGAACCATCAACCATGTTTATTGGTCTCGACTTTTAACCTATAGCTTTCACCTAGAGAAATTATGTACTGGACGAAATATTTACAACGATCCGCCATGGTGGGCCTCTTGACTTCTCAGTAATGGTACATTTTGTTGAATAAGTACGTCATATTAATTATTGATATGTATTATAATTATTATACCTAAATGATTATCAAAAAAATAAAGAATAATACAATTAAATAATATTGATTCATTTTATTTATTTAACTATACGCCTAATGCCTGAACCACACAGATCCTTTAAAAAATCATCATGCAAGTTCAATTAACAAAATGCCGCCAATGTTTATTGTAATCCGTAAATAAAGCATATTAAACCTATAGTTTACACATTAAATTAAAGCAAATATGACTAACTATTAAAACTCCTGAATCCTGAACACATAACTAATATAATATATTGTATAATATTATTTGTATTAAATGAAATTACAAAAATACCTGAAACGCTATTGTATTGAGTATAATAATAATAACACGTAATTGCCATTTCGCTTTGTATGCTCGATGCGACCAAAGTCTATGAGATCCAGCGGTGACACCAATTGCAGTAATTTGATACAAAAAGATGCCTAAATTCAAGAAAAATGAACTTAAAAAAAATTATACTTATATAATATAATAATATGTTATAGAATAAATGTTTTGTTAATTAATTATACTCTATGATTATTCAATTATTGACGGGAATACGTACCGAAAATAGTAGTAGTGATTTTCGCAGAATTAAACGCCAAGTAGACGCCATATAGTGCACCAATATGGACCAACAAACACAGTATAACATTACGCCAAACAATCGATTGATAGGGTTGTTTTTCGATAGGTCGAGTGTCGGGTGTAGTACCATCACAAGCTGAGATTTCTGCTGAGTCGTCCATTATAACTATCTCATCAAACTCCGTCCCTTGTGGTTAGGTATACTATAGAAATATTGTAAGTGAGTGCACTTGAAATATTATATATAGGTTTGTAATACAACGTAGTTACAATGTCACGATTATGGTGGTGTTGTCACGATAAATTATTTATTTTAGTTTTATAATTTGACTTAAATATTAATTAGTATTGCATTTCAAAATGCATATTTCCTACGCTTAATAGTTGATCAGATGAAAATTCATCGAGTCGCGAATAGTTAGGTACTATAAATTGTCTATAATAATATTGGTATTTTATTACATCAGTTATTCGTTATTCTAATTACGTAATAAATATATTGATGTCAATACAAACTGTGCTTATAAATATGTTGTAATGATCGAGTTTCGGAGTTAGCAGGATATCAAAAAATAAAAAAGAGTATTGCTAATTAGTAAATACTAATTGAGTTATAGTATCCATTAGTGTTATAGGTATGTAGGACGTCATAGTATTAACATGTTTTTGGGTATAGTGTAGTGGAAAAAATATCTAGTAGTATGCTACGTTTTGTAAGGAACTACATTTTTTTTTGTTATTGTTGTTTTGCGTTTCCATCTCAAATCTCAATAAACAAATCTTTATAAAAATTGGCCTCGTAAAAATCGGTTAGAAAAAAAAAACTTGGACCTAGCCCAAAAATATATCCGCATGTTAACGTGTTTTCAGAAACAAAAAAAAAACACATCATTGTAAAATTAATAAATCTAATATTGAAAAAAAAGTTACAATTTTTTTTATAAGCGTACGTGTAGACGTGTAACACGTGACGTTCTTAATATACATTTATATTATCTATATAATAGAATTGGAATGAAAAATAATGATTTTAGTTATTTTGTTGTAATTCAAATAAAAATTCGTTGGGACTTGAACTATTTACCATTACGTTTAGTGTTAACGTATATTATTATTTACTAACACAATAAATATCATACTATTTAAAATATTTGGATTCATTTTAAGCTATTTATAGCATTGATCAACTGTTAAAAAATGTTGAAAAAATGTTCTACGGTACGTTAATCTTATATCTTAAAAGTCAATAAAAACGTATATGTTACAAATTATAAATATATATATTATTATTATAATAATTATGTTTCTGGCAAATATTAGTTCAACCTTTACCGTATTACTAATACCTAGTATAACAAATAATTTATACTAATAGAAATATAATATAATAAAATATCCTTAATAATATTTAGGTTGTCTCCGACCAGAATCATTTTTCACATATAATTATTTATCACTGAGTAGTGAATTCAAATTTAATACTCCCATAGTCCTATACAAACATACAAGGGCCAGTGACCTTTTCAATGACAAATTCAATTTGATACCTGTTATACAAAAAGGGTTTCCTAGGTTTTATTGAGTAATATAATTTTGATACTGGTTTAGTTGACACCAGCCAAGAAATAAAAGTATTCTCCCGCCACTCAGGTTTAGTTGATGCCCACCACTTATATTTCTGGTATTTTTGATGTTCTAACCAGCATACTGTGTTATAAATTTAAAAATTATAATAATAATAAAATAATAAATACAAAATCACTTTAATACTTTAATAGCTTAAACAATGATGAAATCCAATAAAATAATTAAATTATTTTTATGTATTTGACATTTGTTCATATAACAGTCCTCATATAAATTATATCAACCAAATTCTTTATTAGAGTATAATTAATTACCTACACACATAGTATCAAAATATTATTCAATGCAGCAATCGTTCTATGATTGAATAAAAATATAATAATAAGTAGGTAGGTAGTATAATAAGTAATAACTATTAATGAATAATGATTTGTGTAGGTAGGTACCTATACAAACATATGTTGTGGATTATAGTGTCGAGTGTCGATACTGAATAAATGGGTCTGTTTATAATATCTATACTCTACGAATACTCAATATTTTAACCATTATTATAAATCATTTATTACTTATTACTTATTAGTTATTATATTTATAAATAATATTTGATATTTCTGATTATTTTTTTTTATTAAATTATTTTTTTCAAAATATAATATATTCTAAATCTTTGGGTTTAGGCATTAAATTAACTTAACGTGATAATACATCTATTTATAAGTTTAATAGTAAATGATTAGAACATCGAAAATACGAAGGATACGAGTAGTGGGCATCGACTAAACCTTAGTGGAGAATACTTTCTTGGCGGGCGTCCATTAAACCAGTACCTACTATAATTTTTATTTGAAAATAATATGAATGACAATAAAATAAATAATTATAAACATTAAAATAAGAGCAGTAAAAATCCAAAATCCTGTTTTCTCCGAAGTTGAAAAAAAATTATTAATTATAATATTATAACCCTCAGCCGATATTATTTTGTAAACTGTTGTCTCAGTAGTCTTAACATGAATGAATTATTTTTATAGTCGTTTCGTATTCTCGGTTTTAGTGTTTTACTGTTTATCTATATTATAAATTATAATATATATATAATATAGACAAGACGTCTGACACTGTGCACTCTGTTGCCCGTAAAAAAGCCAACTTATATATGATTTTAACTTTGTTCAATTCGTTATTTTACAGTCGGTGTAATAGTGTTCAACAATTTAAAAAAAAAAAGTATCGTAAAAAGTACGTGATTTTTTTCTTACGGGTAATCCCAATTTTTAACAGGAATAAACAAATAGCCAATAGGTATGCCATTATATACGGTTATGATTTTATTCTGCACGAGTAAAACATGTAGAGAGCAAATATCAAATACAGATGAAGTTTAGTTATATAATCCAATCATAATCATAATAATTATTTTATCTTATGTAATCAGTGGCAATCATTTATACATATATATATATACTAGCGTATGCCATATATTATACCCGGCGTGGCATTGGCCGGAAGAAAAATTCTGATTGTTCAACTCCTTTTGGTTTTAACACGCTGTGGAAGCAATGTCTTTTTAAGTGTAAATTATATTATATTTTAATATATAGCTTAATAGCTATATCTCAACCGGTGTTGTCTGTGAGATCCACAGCAGTATATTATCAGGAAGGCAATCTACCTACGGTAAATTAGGGACCACGTGTGGTTTGTATGTAAGTGTATTGTGTATAATTTAACTCTAAAGTATCAAAGTTATACCAAGTTTGTCGTTTTTACTTAATTCAACCTACGGTGGATTAATACAATAAATTAATACAAAATCCTCACCTGATCTAACCGTGCTAAAACCCGATGAATAAAAAAAAAACCAAACATTCGTATGTATAAATAAAGAAGATAAATAAAAAAACAATGCAACTAATTTGGTTCATAGAAACCGTGGTTCGAAATTGAAACATTTTGTACTAAAAACATTAAACACATATAAGTGCCACTGCGTCAATAGGATTATCGAAATAATTATAATTATAATTATTAAAACCAATAGCAACCATTTACAAACAAAAATTTCAAACGTAGATCTCATAAACCCTGTCTGAGCACCTCCCGAGTTGGAATTAACCCTTTTTAAATTATCCTATCTTCTTCTCAGAGGTCTAATCTATTTCTGCACCAAATTCCATCGCAATCGGTCCAGCCTTTTAGGAATGCATAAAAGACACACACACACAAACATTTATTTATATATATTACTAGCTGGTTCTGTGCACCTCGCTGCCCGTAAAATATGACAACTCTTAAAAAAATTGTGATTATTCAACTCATTTTGTGAGTATAGCACTATAGCGGTTATACAATGTGTAAATATTCGATTTAATACATGCTTGTACTTGATCTCCCTTAATAACCAATGGCAACTAATAGTAAATAAATACTAATTTATACTAATTATTTCTCCTATAACCAAAAGCAATAATTTATAAACAAAAATTTCTATCGTAAATCTCAAAATCCCTGTTTGAGCATTGAGCACCTCTCCGGGTTGGACCTACCGTGTTCAATTGTAAATCCAAACCATTCACGGACCCACTCAAGCACACAAAAAAATTTTCATCAAATTCGGTGCAGCACTGCAGCCGTTTAGGAGGAGTTCAGTGACATACACATACGTACAGTAGAATTATATATTATATAAGGATATAGATAAAAAATACTAATTTATACTGAATTATATTATTATTATAATCAATAACTAATGGCAACTATAATTTTCCATATTGAATCAAAAACCCTTATGTGATTGTGTGACCACCTCTTTAAAACTTGAGTTTTGGAAAATCGTTTCTTAATATGCAAGTCACTAGATATCATAGTTTAGGCTCTAAATTTTTCAATCACCTAGTGAAAAGTATGGACATGTGCCGATTATGGGCACCGTGGTCGGTAAGCAACCATATCATAGGGATAGGGGTAGCCTTTTCTAGCGATTAAAATGTAACACTAAAAAACGGTATACTGATAAAGTTTATCTATTGTCAACTTAAAGCAATTAGTTTTGGTCATAAATTTTGTATAATAATATAATACTTTGGTGTAAGTGTTCCAAAACCAGAAAAGTTCACTGTCAGTAAGAAAAATATAATTTTCAATAATATTCAATCCCAATAATTTGAGAAACAATATTTTCATTAAATTCCAAATACAAAAAAAATATTCATATTTTTGCAAGGCTTTGGGTGCAACCACATGCTAGGTACAGATATCGACTAAAATTATATTCATAATATAAATCCACAGATATAAATACTATACCATTACATAATACTTGAATATTTTAAAGCCTCCATATCCACTAGAATAGAGGTATTACGCTTCCCTATAATCCGGTTCCAAGTAAACAAGTTTAGGCATAAATAATATTATAAAAATACAATTCATTTTGAAATACAAGCAGGTTACAAACATTGTGTATAATATGATTTATGATTAATACGCATTGCGACTCGAATTTATAAATTGTAACCTACATGATGTTAAATTTCAGAAATTTAATAATTTATAAATATTAAATTAATATAATAATTAATCTAAAAATTAATGTACGTAGTACGTGTGACTGTGGAACGGGCCAGAAAAGTCTTCTTTTCTTTACATGCTGTGGTTGTATTAATGAACAAGAATGCTGCATACAGTTCGTAGTGTTCGTTAGTATTTGACATTCGTACTATTATATTCCATGTCTACATTGTTATATTTTACCATTTCGAGTTTTTGAATCAATATAATATAATACTCAAATATTAAATAATAATATTATCTAATAATTCTAATATATAATATATATCAGCTGCTACGTTATTTCTTTCTAATTATGTTGTTTGAAAATAGTATGAAAATATTCGTGGATCCAATATTATTATACCCTATAGGTATTACAACGGTCAGACGGAAATGTTTGGTTGTGTGGGGCGTGGGCTCGTAATATTAATAAATTACACCATGCATACGACATTGTTTCATGCTTATCGATGACAATAATAAATAGTTGTTCGTCGGAAATCGACTCTTGATCCACGTAAACCTTTATATTTTATAATAGTTTATAAACCTACCTATGGTTTCAAATTTTAATATAAAACTGTTTAATATAATAATATAATTGTTTGGTATTTTTTTCATAAATTGATTTTTCTTTTCACACATATAATAATACGGGTAATGGGTATAACGGGATTAAAAATCTTCTAAAAACGAGACTAAAAGCATTATACGCGAGTCCTCCCCCAAACCAACTGTACAAGCCTTTTTTTATTTTCTCAAGATGAGTGAGTGAGTTAATTTATTTTAGTCAAAAGTCTGAACATGTTCTCAATTCAAAAATTATCTTTATCAACTTTGAATCGGTGTTTGAAATGGAGGATTAAAATTAACAAAATTAAATTGACTCATATACATTTTGATTTAAGGCTTTCTTGACTACGTTCCCCCATTGGTATAATGGTACATATGCATTTATTGCCTCCGTCTTACAAGTGCGTAACGTATCAAATGTACGCTGATCAGTTCGCGTTTACCTTCTTCATTTTAAAAATTAGATTATTATGAACTACTTTTATGAAACTTGATGGTAAACAAACTATTTGTGTTTGTATGTGGGTTTCCTTCGATAATTTTTTTAGCAAGTTGTACATATTTGATATAGTGAATTTTAAAATTACTCTTAACTCATATAACAACTGAATTATCGTATATCTAAAACTATAAAAAACATAAAAACAAAGACAATTTTCTTACCATTGGGTTCCATAGTATATTCGATTAATTTTAATTTTTGAGCTAACGAGGCTAAATGTGAACTACTGAGCGAAAATTTGGTATGATACGCACTTGTAAATACGGAGACCATTATATAGCATCTTCTTAACGACAAACCAATACAGTAATAACAATATAACAATTGATTAAATATCTAAGAATGTACCATTGTATAGATAGATGACTCACTTAAGTAAATCACACCAATACATAACTACATTAGGTAGTACAAAAGTAAAGGCGTTAAACCTTAGGCTAATATAAATTAAGTTTACTTTTAAAACTAAAACTTTCATTATATCATATTTTTGAATGGATGGACTACCCTTTGGTAGCGAAGGTGAATCCTTTAGAAAAGACGCTTGGGTATTCGACAAGGGGTTAGTGAGTGAAATGAGTAAAACGCCGTACCACCTATGTTATTACTTGTATGTGATTTGTAAATTGATAGGTATATCCATTTCTTAAACGCCCAGAATATATCTGGTAATATATTAAGCTATAAGGGCTACAGGAGAAGAGCCTGAAGGGTTCGCTAAGGGTCACTTTGCCCCGTAAAATACTACCACTGTAATTCTATGAAATCTCAGTCTATGCTGATGCCACTACACACTATGTATTAAGTAAATTCAGGTTTCTAGGTACTTACTTAAAATGTCTCTTATGACACAAATGAGATACCACTATATTGTTATGATATATAAAGGTGCTGGCCGCTCAGTTCAGAATGTGGCGTGTGTTGACGAGACTGCTAATCTAAAAGTAAATAAAATCAGTCATTATTTTTTAAAAATTGCTCTGAATGAAAATCTGTTGAAATTAATTTTTTTCTATGAATGAAAGAAGAATGGGAAAAATTTGAATTATTTGAATTACTTGTTCAAAATACCCATAACTACCTGATAAAATATTAGTATTTTTGAAAATAATACGCTTCTGTTGGTTTTTTAGTATCATAAACAATTATGAGAGTTTCAATAATCTAGCGTTGACTTTTTATGAATTATTACCATCATATAAAAAAATTGATTTTAAGAAAAAATGGGGGGTTTAATCGTTCTTTGAGGTCTTATTCAAATTGTACACATGACATGAAGACATGAGAAAATCAATAATGTCAGACCTTTCTAAAGTACAACCCAGTATTCATATACCTACAATTTTCTATCGAAAACAAGGAAAACACAAATCAATAATAGAGATTCCTGACAAAATTATTTTTTTAAAACCTATCATATCAAAACAAAAGAAATACATCGTTCCGCTTAACATTATAAATTCAAAATTAATAAGAAATAGGTACTTAACTATTGCCCGGTAGTTGTGGAACATTCAACACTGACTATACCTTGCCCACCCGTCCGACGTATTTATATCAGAAGTTGGATTAGCTTATGTTGCCAATAATATAACATAATATAACTATAGAAGACACGTGTAGGTATATTGCTCAAGGCGATTTATTTGCTTACCCGTACCGGTTTATTCTTTTTCCTCCAAGGAGTTGTGTAGTCGGAGTTTTTGACACTGAAATAAATTATCATGGTTTACAATAACTATAAGTTATCTGGTATATGAATTCTTAGTGAGAAATAACACCTAACGTTTTTTGCAATATACAAAGTGATACACTAATACTCTTAAGCTATTATAAGGTTATTAAAAATATTTTTTTTACACAGCTTGAAATTAATACAAAACATATTTGAAAAAATTGAATTGTTTACTATTTGTTATCCTTATACCTAGTTTTTAAGATTTTATTTTTTATTTTAATAAAAATATACATTTGTGTTTAATACTTAATTCCGAAGCAAAATAGTCAACATTTTCGGAATATCTCGATGTATATATAAAGTAAAAACAAAATTTCTAGTAAATTACTTATAAACTTTAAATACTTATAAGTTATACCTAACTAGTTCTGCGCATTTGTAGGAAAAAGTATTTCGTTGCGTATGGAATATGGATGTAGATTTAGATTTTCTAGCACAAATTTAAATCATTTAGCAGTAAAATCAATTTTTAAACTTTTACTTTTAATTTTTTTTACATATATCTAACATTTTTCATCTCTTATGAAGTTAAAATTTAATTTGTCCGTTCTACGTAGTTTTTTTATTATTTAATATTGGGATATTTTTCACAATTTTCGTCAATCATGAATTGTTCTGTTGATAGATATAACAATATATGCTGCAGTAATGCTGTATAATACTGTGTCGTTCTTTTAATTTGTATGCATCTACCTATAAACATTTAAAAAAAATTCGTTTGCTGTATATTAACATACAATTAGAGTTCTATTAAAATACGTTTAGATTATCTTATATCCCCGCCTGTCCGTCCGTCCGTTAATTTACCTCTAAACATTATGTCATAGTCAAGATTTTTTGAATTTACAAAGATTCTATTCAAAGTAAATTTATACTACCCAGTTTTAAAAAATATCAACATTTGAGTATTTAAGGGTAACAATACCAACCTAACCTAAGGAGTTCGATATAGGCAATTTTCTATTTGTTTGTTTACGACCCGTTTAAATCTGTGCCTTAAGTGATCATTAGTGTGAGTGACTGTGTAAAAAAAATAGCTGAGCACCCCCTCACGTGCACGCACATGTCAATAACTTAGCATTAATCACAAATGTGAATTTTAGTGAAACATGCAAACTTAGTTTCATATTTCCAATAATATAGCTTACCGAGTGATATTACTGCAGTATGAACATTTATCATACAAATTGAAGAGAAGAAGTTTATCTAGGCTTGTATAGGAGTCGATTTTCGATATTTTATTTTCAATATCCAATATTTAGCTATAAAACTTGTGATATTTTACTTTTTGAATTTGAATTGTTGAGATTAGTAATTAAAATATCGAAAATCGACTTTTGTACAGGCATAGTTTAACTTATTCTTTTCTACAATATTGATATTAAGAGTATTTACTCTCCAAACCTAACCGCTTAATAAACCATATTATTGGAAAAAATACAAAAATTAATTTTCATAGAATTTTTCAATACTTTTCATATCCTTATTAATATCAATTCATATAAGCCAATATTAATAGCATTGGTACCAAAATACAAAGGTTTCCAAATTATTTTAAATTTGAACAAAGAATTACTGCTCATTACTTTGCATTAAAATTGTTTTAAATTCATAACTTTGGAAAAAAACGAATCATTGTATTCCTTCGAATGTTATTATAAATTTCTCTGTTTTTCATTTTACAGATTAAACCGATACTACCTAATTCGATGAATACTCTTAAAGATGACGACGTAGCTATTAAAGCAGTGTAATTTCTACCAGATATTTTATCCCAGAAAAAGAATAATTTTCGGATGGAACGTTGGCCAACTTTGTTATATTGTTATATTGTGTATGCCGGGGTAGTCCAGTGTTTTATCATTTACGGAAATGTGGGATTATTATATTGAGTGAAGATATTGACAGCAAAATCGACTATTTTCTTACTGTTTTTAATAATTTAAATGTTCAAATATCCTTTTAGAGGTTGGTCGTTTACTTATATAATGCTAACAAAGTATCGAACCTGTTAAACGTAACGTGATTTTATTTTTTCACAAGTAAACAGTGTGTTAAATACAAAACTACTCTTTGCAATTACCATGATACAACTATAGACAATTTACAAACTGGTACATAATTTTCTCAATTGTAGTCAGTATGATACCAAATTTTACGCTCAGGAGATCACGTTTAGCTCCGTAACCGTTGGTTTAAAAATTAGAGTGAATTGACCTCTTATACAATTTAAAGGTAAAATTATTATCTGGGCAATATCACAGGTTTTTTATAATATTTTAATTTTAAAGCGAGTTATAAGTATTTTAAAATTATAAATTATTGCTACTGTTGGAGCTAAACGTGATGACCTGAGCGTAAAATTTACCATGCTACGCACTTGTAAGACGGAGATAACAAATGTCGGTGTGATGTTTTCTTAAAAGACCTGGATTATGTCAGTAATGAATATTTTATTATAAATATGTTTTTTACATAACATTATTTTATGCAAATCAAATCGTACAAAATTATAATATAAACTAATTGTTAAATATTAAGTTTTATATTTTGTTAAATATTAATAGTTGTTTAAAAATATCAACGTTTATCTACGTTTTTGTAGGAAAATAAAATCATTGTGTTCGGTATTGAGACACTGAGACATCTTTTTATTGACAGTTGTATGTAATTTAGCTTCTATTATACTCTAGTATTTCTATACTCTTGATTACTTATACCGGTACCGTTTGCTTGTGGTATGATCATTAGTTAAACTTTAACTATAATATTATTCTTATTAGTTATTACATGTTACAGTATTACACTATTACCGACTAATTTACACAACGCGTTCGGCGTTGTACATACATTAATTACATACAAACGGCCGCTCACGAATTTCCTCCGAATTGCCCCCGTGAATTCTTTTTAAAAAGGTTGCTCAAATTGCCTTCTATTTTATGTAGTGACCCTCTTTTACTGGAATCGCCGACGATAGATATAATTAATCGATTTAGGTACCTATAACCTTACATAATAAAAAAAATATTAATAAATTAAATAAACTTAGTAAACTGAGTAAGTGCTGATTGGTTTAATGTCAATTAAAGTTACCTAAATGTTTTGTAAATAGACTGACACAGCAGTAATAATTAATAATTAATACGAACAATTTTAAAGAATGTATATAAATAAAAATTTAAATTTAAGTCCAAGGTTTAAATATATTTGCCAATACTTTTAAATATTGCAATTTTGAAACTTCCTTTGTGTTTAATTTATCGATTAAGTTGTTGATAAAATAATTTTTTTTTTTGTAGTCCTAATTATTTTGGTTTCTATTTCGGAAAATCTTATTAATATAACTGTATCTACCTGCAGCACTGATTTTAATACATCCAAAATTATATATATGTGAGGGTGAGTTGATTCAAAATTAGAATTGTATTTATGGAATGATTCTAAGCGTTAGTAGACTTTTGTGCATTGAATGTCATTTCAGCCCACATTTTGGGTGGGTAATATGAATCTTCATTTATGTATGTAACTATCAACCAAATAATCGTAAAATTGAGTTATTTTGTCGCTATTAGGTTGGGCTCACCAAGATCTATGGCAAGAACGTTACCTACCTGAAAACAAATAATTGTTCAGTCAAAAATTACAATGATTTCTGAATAAAATTTAGGTAATTAAAATGTTATTTCTTCTGGATGCAGAAATGGAAGGCCAAATATGTATTTAAGGTGTTTTCCAATTTCTTCATCTTTTGAATATTCTGTAGTTAAACCAGTTTGTTGTATTTTACGCCACCAAGATTGACATAAATGAAATATAACCCTTCACTTCAATTTGTAGCCAAACTTCACGTAGGTAATGAAAAATCAATAAAACACAATTTTTCTTTTGGTTGTATAAAAACATTATATGTATATACATAGTGGTTTTCACGCCAATGTGTATGCGCGGATTTCATTAAAAAGTGGTCCAAATGTTTCTCTATGGATTTTTAATTCTACTCTAATAGTATAAGATTTAACTTTAGTTTTCCAGAAAATTGTGAAATATATTAATTGAAAAATTATTTTTCTGAAGAATAGTCCATATTGAGAAAGACCATAGGCTATAAATGCCTATATAACATCACGCTACGACCAATTGGACTACGGGGAGATATACTCAAAAAGGGATTTTGAGATTTACAATGGGAATGTTTGTTTGTTATAAATCATTGCTATTGGTTAGGAGATATAATTAGTAGAAATAGTATTTATTTATTATTGGTTGCCATTGATTAATCGGCAGATCAGGTACAAACAAGCATCACAGTGGCTACTTAAACTTCAATGAAACAAACTACCAATGGGCACACACCAATTTTAGATTCTGAGCAGAGCGATGAATATATTGATTTTACAATCATGTGTGTTTTTTTATTTATTTATTCATTTTTTTTTTGTATCTGTGTACACGATAAGTAGTCGAAATAATGCTTCAATTTTCTTGAACAGTATCTTGTTCGATGGAAAAGTGAATCTAATTGGTGCATTCGGGTGGTTATTTTTTAAAATTCCCAATAGTTTTCAAAAGCGCAGTGAAAAACAAAAGAAAAATTAAGGAAAAACGGGAATTTTTACGCAAAATCGGTTTTCAACAAAAATCGATTTTGGTTTTTGGTGTAACTCTAAAACAAATGACCGTTGATACATGAAATGTATACAATATGTTTATATTAGTATTTTCTTTACATGATACAATTTTCAAAATTTTTCAACTTGTTTTGAACTGTTCACGGACATACTCAGATTCCTATTTTTTTAGGTTTTTTTTCTATGAATGTCAATTAGATTTTATTTGTTGGGTAAAAAAGCTTGAAAATTTAATACAAGGTTTTTATAGTTATTTTATGATCAAATTTGGACGAAATTACATATTAAATAACCAAGAATAACGATTTTAGGGTTTTTGTTATAATTTTTATAATATTAATTTAACTTACCGGCTATTGATTAATAATAAGAAATAACTATATAAATATAATATAAAATATCCACACTGACAAACCGTCACAGCTCAGAATCAATAGATACAATGATATTTTATCATTGAATTCACATTTAATATCATCCATTATACAGTGACCCACTTGTAAGTTGTAACCTAGTGTACAGCAGAGCGACATCCACTCCCCGTCCTTTTCTATATTTTATACTTATCTTTTCACATATTTTAAATGCAGGTCGTATGTGACTATGCGAGTATAAATTATAAAGTAGTCTAGACACTCTAGACGTCTAGGTCTGGGAGATTGGAGCCATAGGGATACTCACCTCCACTTTTGCATAAGGTGCCACTGCCACTGAGCATGCATCAAATTGAATTTCCACACATTGCCTACCAAGGTGGCTGAGCTGCACTTATTGTAGCGAGTTACACCCCAAAGGAGTTGAACAATCACATTGTTTTAAGAGTTCTTTTTTAAGGGCAACGTAGTGCACGGAATCAGTTAGTTTACATAGTAAAATATAACTCAGTATGATTAGAAAGTTAAAATTTTGAATCTTCTTAGATCTATCATTGAATATTGATAACTTGTTTTTGAAATCATCAATTCAAATTTTAATGGGCTGGAAACTATATAGTACAAATAGAGTTTTAAAAAAGTACCTGTGTTTAAAGTTATAAACTTATAACTAGGTTCAAAAGTTTAAATTAAAACAGTGACAACTTTTTAACACAAAATAAAAATGATTTTAATAATTCACAGTTAAAATAGTATACAGTACAAAATATAAACTATTTAGTAAAAATGATGATCAATATTTAGTAATTACTTATTCTAAATAATTAGTAATTAAAATAAATTAAAATAAAACTCATTGTTTTCATTAATAAATAATATAAATATAAATTTTTGGCATATAAAATTAATAGTTTAAATTTAGTCTTAGAAATTTGTTTGTGCCAGTAAAATAAACCCTCATCACATATCAACTATTATGAGTATTTATTTACCAAATCACTTCAATTGGTTTTGATACTCCAATACCAATCTAGCCAATTGTCCTTTGGAACCAGCATTTCGATTTCTAGATCTTACACAGTTGCCATACAAAGCAGCGCTTGTATGATCTACAATGTTCCCTTCATACAATTCGCAATGTCTCTGTTTATGACGCAAACGTAAACCAGATTCTACTGCTCTGAATATATGACACTCACTATATGCCACAAACATAGAATAAACGGATGGGTTAGTCATATTGACAACTTTCAAGGAATGACTTGTCGATTCTGAGACCAAATGATGTATATCGCGGTCAGCTCGAATGATAGGAATTAATGATTCTGCACGTTTCCTGGCTAAAAATTGAAATCAATAAGTTAATTTCATTTGCTTTCATTTGATAGAACTTTATAACAACTCAAATACAATATTATACTCACTGATAACATAGTCTTTTGCATAAAATGATAAATGATCATAGTCGAACGGATCAAAATGACCATAATACTTGTTTACATCTAGAGTTGCTTGTCTTGGATATGTCATGAGATTAGGATCATATTCAGAAAATGGCAAAGCACTAAATATCTGCCATTCCATTATAGTATTCATTCTGACCTAAAAATTATTTGTCAAAATTATAGTATACAATCATTTTAATATTAAAATTATTTTCATTATATGATTATTACTCAATACAGTACTCACTCTATTCAAATAGTCTTGACGAATTTCCATTTTTGGTCTAGCTAACATCATTAAAGCATCCGGAGGAAACTTTCTGATTGCTAAATCAATGATCGCAAAATCCAATAATGCATCTCTTAGTGCTAACAATTTTGTATTTGGTATTCTCACTGATAACCATGCAACTTTAGTGCCATCTTTTTTATGTGCGTTACTCAATGATGTTGCCTCATCTTTTAACTGCTTAAACACATCATCAACTGCACCTTTGCCTGGGGCATTTGCATCATACAACAAAACCTAAACATTCAAAAGTATGATTAACAAACATTATGTTAGTTTGTTTATTAAATATCACACTTACCAACATAAGCATTGTCTTTTCCTTTTTATCAATACAAACTTGTTTATATTGTCGTAGAAAGCGAAAGGCGTCTTCTCTTTCATTTGTACGCACAGGTAAAAGAATATGCACACGAGTATTTTCAGTTACATAAGGAACTGATAACATTTCAACTTTACCAAGCAATTTGCTGACTTCCACTCTGAAAAATCAATAAGCTATAATGGCTGACGGCTGTTAAAAATATATATAAATTAACAAACTGTAGGTATGTCTTTTGATTTTATATACTAAAAAAGAAAATGTATTATTTAAAATAATGATAATTACATTTTTTTAGGTACTAAAAATATCATACCGTTTTTGTATTAATCTATTTCCAACAATATCTTTGAAAGTCAAATCTAAAATATAATCTAATCCTCTTGAAGGATCAAATCTCTTGTAACCATTAACCAAGCGATCAAATTTTAAATTGTTTGAATATTTTGATTCCAAATATTCAATGCTAGTGTTTAACACGTTCTGCAAAAATAATAGTTGTATGTTATAAATTTTAGTTAATTTCATTTTTTTTAAACTGTATAGTTATCATTAATGCTTTACATGTATATCAGAATTTTCAGCTTCATTTAATGGTCTTATATTGCTTATTCTAGAGTCTAAATATAAATGCGTTTCAGTAAAATGTTCCCATTTCAATACATCAAAACGAGTAGATGGGGTACTTCCAGACTGACTTCCAACTGGCCAAGATACCTTTCTAAAACTCGGTGGCTCTAAACTTGACTCAGCCACAATAGAACGTTTTAATGCATCAATATCCATGTTGGATTTTTCTAAATTCATTTTACAAAATGCTAAATGAGTCTTATACATTGTTTCAGCATTTGGCATTGGATAAACAGTCAAAGCACGATTAAAACTTTCTTGTTGTTGTGGTTGGTTGAGTAAATTAATAAGATCTTGGGCTTCCCACAGATGATAGCTGCTTATAGATTGCCCCTAAATAAACAAATAAAGTTTAAACTGTTTATTTTTAAATTAAGAATTTTAATATTACTCACTTGAATAGATGTCTGACATGGAAGATTAACTGAATGTAATACACATCGACCAAAATTATCATCATCTGAAGTAGAGAAAGCATTACGTACACACCAATCAACATTTGGAATCATTTTACGAATAACAGAATTGCTTAAAAGTATTCCAGCATCTGAAATGTTTTTATTTAATATACAGTTATAAATTATTGAATACATTTTATGTCACTAATTTCTTACCTAATGAACAATAATTGGTACCAATTACAGTTCCACTAGCATATACATTTTCACTAACACTAACTCGTTTAACCAAGTTCATGAGCTTGTTCGCATTCAAGTATGTACTATCCTTTATCAACATGAAAAACTCATATTCGTCCAAGTAGTTGTCAGCAATATATTTTACCATATGAAATGGTTTCAATACATTTCTACTGTCAGTGAAACCAACTATACCAGGTATTTTCATAAGTGTTACATTTAGCTTATGTCCGCCTGCCGCATCAACGAAAAAAATTGTCTTGTCCACCCAATGCGTAACAGTCTTGTTGACAGCAACCGCCAGACCATCCACAGATGCTTGGTTAGCCAAAATTCCAACAAATAGTTTCTCTCGAATTCCAAGCTCTGTTGAGTAATATCTCGGGCGTAACAAAGTTCGTGGAATTTTTTGTGCTCGCTGCGGTTTGCCGGCCAAATTTATATGAGGTTCGTATTCATCATTGAAAATAATTGAGTTTGAATTACTGTCAATAGTTGATATTGAAAATAGGCAACCAGTTTCTAACAATGGGCCAACAATAAGACTAAAAAGTAGCCCAATTGTGACACCAATTATTAAATAAAAGTTTTGACGTAAACGTGCTGATGAACACAGCATATTGGTTCTAAAAATATAATTATTAATGCATTTAAATAATAAATAAATGAGAAAATTAAATATAACAGACAGTAGAATACACCTACAGATTTAAAAAGAGATAATACATTGAAAAGATAAATATAATTGTTGGCTTATGGGCTTATCTCTTCAGGTACACCATTTTATCTAGGCCACATTTATTTTCATTTTACTGTGATAATATTGATAAAATTAGTATAAACTATTTTTACAAAACAAAATATATCAACATCTGAACTGTCAACTGACTAAGAATGTTATTACTTTAAAATAAAAAAAATGCTAGAAAATTAATTAATGGCGTACATGTAATATCAAATATCAATAAGTAATAACACACTCGTTTAGATCTTGGATGTATTATACAGTTGAAAAAAAAACTAACCACAAACTAGCTCGCAGGCACAAATATCTTATTTTGAGTTTAATATAGCATAATATTGGCACGAACAATTATTATTAATAACAGAACAGCCGAACTACCTATCTCGCGATCTAAGGTTAAGTTGCACCTGTTGATCATCGTTACATACTTATTTACCAACACACTGTTGCATTACAAAATCAAAATGCAAGTAATCAATTACGACTTTGAATCTAATAACGTACAGCACTCGCTTGTGTTTATGTTATAGGTACCGCTTCATATTCTGCACTTGAACTTGACCTCGAGCATGGTTTAGGTTATTTTAAATATAAATTAGCAGTAGTCAGTACTCAGCAGCAATATTGCAATCACATTAACCGTAGCAATTTTAGTCATAACTCATAAGTATTAATGTATTATAATATCTAAGTTTCGGTGTTTATTTTTACTTCTTTCCATGCAGCAACCATCGCTGTTTGCATGCAGCCCAGGACCTAAGTGGCTAAGTGCCTCCTAAGACCTAACTAGCGTCTAGCTGTATTCGCCATGGCGAGTGGCTTTAGATTAAAATACTAACTACCGACGTTATCATTGGTTATATCATAAATTAATCACTTAACCTAACCTAACCCTGGAATAACGTTTGAGGTCGAAGCCCCCCAAAAACAACAAAATCATACCTATTTTACATGTCTAAATTAAATTTCCATCAAATTATTATTTCAGATTCTGAGTGAAGTGATCTATTTGTTTTACAACATTAAATATTAATAAAAAAAAAATGTATTTATTCTTTTTATTTCTGTGTACCTACACGTTTACAGAGTATTCGTAAAAAAATCCTCAATATCAAAATACAGTAAAAAAAACCAAGGCTATAAGAGACAAAAGCCCCGTACCAACTAAATACATAATTCTTTTTTATAATAGTGTGCATTTGTGCAGTTTATAATTTTAAATTTGTTTCAACATTAATTGATTAATGTTAGGTGTATTAGTTTATTGAATATTAATATGACATAAAAGTATATAAAAATGATTAAACTAGTATTTAATAATAATATATATATATATGGTTATAGGTATTTTTAAGAAATGTTACATAGATAAATGCAATGATTATATTTAATTATGTAAATCGTAATAAAAAAGTATAATGTATTCAGTTGGTACGGGGCTTTTTTTTCCTAGATTCGTTTACAGATAGATATGAAGCTCCAACAATTCATTTATACGAATATACCTCAATACCTCATATTAGATCAAAAATTCAGAAATCATCTTAGCTTGGTAGTTTGTAGGTAATTACTTTATTTCCATTGTTTTCCAAAAGCATGAAGCTCGACTGTTAAAAATTTGATTTAATTTAATATGGACTAAAAATGGCAGTTACAGAACAATGAAATTTATTTTAATTATTTAGTGTTCAATTCAGAAAAAAATGGCCAAGATTTGAAATTTGAACACTTTCATTTTATGAATTAATGTCTTTAAAAATAAGTACATAAAAATAGATTATTGTATCCAATATTTATGAAACTAAAAACTTAAATCGAGAACTATAAGTTGAATCTTTTGGTAATATAAAATATTATTTTTAGATTTTAATGAATGGTTCAAATTTTGATTGAATTGGACTATAGGGATACGGGTTTAGTTCGGTTCAATTTATTGAAAACATATTTATTTGTATATACTTAGGTAGTTAGGTAATATGGAAAAAATTCTTAATTGAACTTTTGAGACAGAAGTACAATTACAATGTGTCATTAATTTAATAAAAATTACACCATGATTTTATTCATTATGTCCAGTCGGTTAGTTTCGTCCTAGGAGGCTACCTATTTTGCTACCACATTGGGATGACCCTGCATCGCGTATACCCATTAAGAAGACGCCAAATCCGTATGTGTTGTCTCCGTCTTACAAGTTACAAGTGCTTAACATAGCAAATTTACGCTCAGCAGATTACGTTTAGTTCCGTTAGTTTAAACATTACAGTGAATCGAGTATCGACCTATTATGATACTTGATGGTAAGAGCATTATCTGTGTTCTTATATTTATTTTACGATTATTCTATTTTTAAGTGATTTATGCGCATATAATATAGCATAAATTAGAAATGCTCATAACTCACTTAAAATCAGAAAAATCGTAAAAAAAACATAAGAACACAGATAATGTTCTTACCACCAAGTTTCATAATAAGTCAATAAATGTACTTTAATGTTTAAACTAACGGAGCTGAACGTGATCTGCTGAGGGTAAATTTGCTATGTTATGCACTTGCACTTGTAAGACGGAGACAACACGCGCGGGTTTGGCGTCTCCTTAATGGGTATACGCGATGTAGGGTCAGCCCAATGTGGAAACAAACTACTACTATAGTAGATACTGGGTTATTAACTTATTATATTCAAATGGACTGAAACTTAATTATGCGCACGTCTATGGTCCCTATACTATACTAACTAGGCAACTAGCTATCTTAGCTTTAGACCGTTTAAGTAACTAATTCAGTAGGTACCTGATTAGGATTTACGCTGTTTATCCTCTTCATTGTCTCGTAAATCTGTAAAACATTTTTGAGATGTTTTACATTTTTGTAGAATTTTGAAAATTTTAAATAAAGGTTAGGTTACACGTATAACTTGTACGGATATCACAGAACTATTATTTCAACTGTAGTTTAGAAAATGTTATCTTTTAAAAATTATAATATTTGTTGAATAATGATTTGCTTTTCTGAAGTGAGCTTCGCGTATAAACGGGAATGGGGCCCTACATTTGCGCGAGGCCCTGTGCAGGTATACTAGTGGCACTGCCCTTGCGCTGGCCCGGAATTTATAATGTTAGTTAACTCGAAAAATAATTATAATATTATGTTATACACTTATACGTGTGGTTTGATTAGAAAGATGAACAGGTTAGTAAGTTGTCATAATACATTTTTTACTTGTGATTATTTTTTTCAAATTTATATTTATTACATTTATACGATTATACCAAAAAAACGTCAACAATTAAGAGTAAAATGTTAATAATATTAATTTATACATTTATTTATATTTATAGCTACATTTTTTTCAGTGGATGTTTTATCCGTGGGCTATTTTTCCTTGGTGGATTTTTTTTCCACGATTTATTTAAGGTACCATCATATTGCATCAGTAGTAGGTATTAAATATTTCTTCCTAGTTTCTAACAACATTCATTCTTGGAAACCTTCAAACCTATACCTAGCTCAGGGTATGAGACGCGCAGTTCATATATTTATATGTCTATGGTTATACTATAGCTTTATAAGTACAGCCATAAGGTATTACAAGATACCTCCTTATCCATGGCTAAATACACAGGTGTTGTCAACTTGGTTCTGTACGTGTTCTACCTTTTAAGTTACGGTGTCTGCAGTCGTTGGGTTTATAGTTATCCGTCGCAAAACAGTAAACACAGATAGATGATAGACGCTAGACAAGTTCACGACATGATTCCACACAGTAATAATAAAAATATGCCTGTGACGACTGTACGACATTATATCCATTATCCAAGTTGAGAACATTCGATTATAATATTTAGGCGTAACTCATAATCCTTAGTATATTCGGCATCATCACTGGTAAACTGGCATAATGCATAAGAGACATCTAGCGCCTCATAGTCTCGCACCAATTATAACCGAGTATCTGAGTATCTGACCCACAGCGGTAGTTCTCCATCTCTACTTCTTTGATTAAATATACAATATTGTAGGTTTAATTTGTATATTTAATAATAAATTAATGTCTAATTATTTCTTCCGAAAAACTAACCTCAAACGGCTCAAACGTTCCAGTAATCCAGTTTCGAATCATGAGAGAATAAATGTCGCGGCACGGCGGAAGCCAAATACAACTACATTCTACAAGTAATCAAAATAGAAAATGGCTTCGACGCAAGTCGTAGACCGTGGAAGTACCCTACATTTTCTATAATCTGCGATCCGAAAATCTGGGAACAGTGGTCAGTGGACAGTGATCCACCGTCGCGTCATTAGAATTTACAAATCTCAAATCTCATTATTATTATACGTCGGGAGGAGAGAAAAATGTTCTCATGGAAGAAACGCGCCAGGTCGTTGCTGTTAACGCCTTGTCAACGGACAACTTGTTTTTGTTGTTTTCGTTTGGCAGACCGCAGTGTTTATCCGCGTCTGCGTTGCGGACGGAGCTTTCGCTTCCGTTTTTCTGTTTTCGTTTCGACGTACCGTTCGAATCCGCCGCAGTTTCGGTTCGCGTCTTCGCGGACCTGATTGATTAGAAAATAGAGTGCCGGAAACCCGAAAGTCTCGTCGACTAGTTATCCGAAAAAACCCGCGACCCATCAGTGTCCCGTCGTTGACCCGCAATATAGAAATAGAGAACTTGGAAATAATCTTACCAACGATGGCGTCGACGATCCCGGGTAAGTTTTGTAGCGGTGCAATCGCAATAACCATTAATCACGTCTAACCCGTGTCTCGTTGTTGTCCAGATATACGCGAACGCGTCACGGTGACGGCGCTATGATGATCACGGCGACGACAACATGCAGTCCTGTAAGCCGAAGGTCACCGACCTAAATCCACATCTACTATGCGTTCTGTGCGGTGGATACTTCGTGGACGCCACGACGGTGATCGAATGTCTGCACTCCTGTAAGTAATTTAAACGTCCAGATATTGCCAAACAGTTGAAATTATATTGTGTCAGCGTTGCACATTTGTTTTGCTATTATGTACCTTATTAGTTATGACCAACATTCACCCCATTGTATTCATTCCCTGTTGAAAGGTACATTGAGTGACCTTTAAATTACTAGGTATGTAATATATTATATTACAGCAGACTGGCTAGGGCGGTGGGTGAGTGATCCTCGCCTGGGCCTGTCAAAATTTGGGTTGCTTGAATACATTTAGAACGATAACTTATAAATATTTTATAATTAGCCCAAATTGGGACACATTTTCTGTTTCCTGGAGCCAATTTTTGTTCTTTCCAGTTTGCCCCTTATCTTCTTAATTAATAAATATAAATAAAGATATACACGGACATTGTTACGTTACTACTTTACATTTTATGAATATTCAATATATGTACTATAAACCTTTTACTTATACCTGTTGAATTTTTATTAATAATGGCTGTTGCTTGTTGTTTTCTCTATAATAAGTAACATTTTTTTCTTATTATATGCACTTTTATTCAAATCTGTAATAAATGATTTTCACTGCATTATTTAATTTTGTATATGTTAAATTTATGATTTAATTTTTTAGTTTGTCGAAGTTGTATTGTCAAGTATCTCGAACGCAACAAGTATTGTCCAATATGCGATGTACTAGTCCACAAATCAAAACCTTTATCCAATATCCGGCCAGACCATACCCTGCAAAATATTGTCTACAAACTTGTCCCGCATTTATTTCAAAGTGAGTAACAACATTTTACCAACTAAAATATTTACATGAAACTAATTTAAAATTATTTTGTTATTTTTATAGAGGAAATGGTAATGAGAAGAGACTTTTACAATCGAAACAAAGTGTATTTACCCAGGGACCCGATGAGCCGTGGTGTTGTACCTGATGACCATCATATATTTGCTGCCAGCGATGCAATCAGTTTATGTATTTATTATGAATGTGAAAAAATCGATAAAAAAGTAAAAATATATTCAAATTAGTCTCAAAGAATTATTGAAATTTAATTTTTTTTTTTTTTGCCCAGAATATACAAGAAAAACATAAACGATATCTATGGTGTCCAGCATCATTGACAGTTATAAATTTGAAAAAATTAGTATACATTAAATATGAATTAATACCAACTGATCATCATGTAGAGTTTTTCTACCAAAATTATTTACTAGATGATCATTTAACCTTAATGGACGTTGTTTACATGTTTGATTGGAAAAGGGTAAATATTTAACTTCATTAATAATAGATATATATTTGTATTATATAATATTTTTAATTTTAGAAAGATCCACTAATTATGACTTATCGAATTCTTAAAATTGAAATTGAACCTCTTTTAAATGATGACGTAGCAAATGAAGAAAGTATAGTTGAGTCTATAAAGAACGATGAAAAGCCTAAAGAGAAACAAAATGTAGTCAACACAGAAATATGCATTGAAGAACTCCCAAAAAAAGAGGAAAACCTAATTGTCGTTGAAAAAATTCCAGATTCCAAAGAAGTACAATTGGAAATAAGTGAAAATGGTATCATGAAAGTTACAAATATTCACCAGAGTAGAGAAGCAATACAAGCTAATGTCACCATAGAACCAACTGATATAGTTAAAAATGAAAATCCATCTAAACCTGGGGATATAAATGAGGACAAAGAGGACGATAAGAAAAAAACTTTAAAAGTATATCCTGGGTCAAAGATAAAAAAAACCAAACCAAAATTAGACACTATTGTTGAAAAAATTAAAAAACAAGGAATTAAATATAAAACACTAACATCTCCAACAAAACACTGGAATCCAAGTATATCAAAAACTTCAGTCTTAGCCAAAAAGAAAGAAATAAATGGAATTGATAAAAAGTGTCAAAAATTTTTCAAATCAAGAGATGATAAAAAAGATGAAGATAAAGCCGAAGACAGTTTGAAGAGGTTAGCTGAAGTGCCTTTAATGAAAATTAATCCTCAAACATTATGTCCAATTATGCCTTCTTCTCCAGCTAAAAAACCCAAAAAACCTGTTCCTAAAAAAAATACATTAGCTCATTCTTTGGCTTTACTACCTGTTCGACCAACCAATCATAATCCATTTACAAACCCGTTGAATCCATTCATGTATGGAACATTTCCAAATAACCCAAATGGAGATCCGGGAGATACAAATGATTTTCTTAAAGCCATGTCTGAGCTTTGTCCACCATCATCAGCTTATCACAATTCTTTACCACCGTCAGTTAGTGTACTTTTCAACCCCTTATATACTCATCACAGACAATGTCAGGCTAAGAAGACTTCTATAGCTGTAGCTCAATCACCCGACTTACTAAAATTACCTACCAATAAAAATGGAGAAAAATCTGAACATAATGAAGGTAAAACCAATGACAAAGGAAATGATAAAGACGAGTGTACAAATAATAATAAAGGTGAAGAGAAAATGGAAGTTGAGAAAGAAAAAGACAAAGAAAAGGGAAAAACTTAAAACAATGACTTTTTGATAACTCAAACTGAAAAATTGAAACCTGTATTACTAAAATCTTTAGATTATGGTAGGTATAGTAGAGGATTGCAAATACTTAAAGATTTTTAAAAGTGTTATATCAACTGAACATAATTCCTGATGACAGGTTAATGTGTTTAATTTAATCTTTTCTACACCCTGTATACACTTAACATGGTCTTTCCAAAGATATTTTTTTACTTTGTGTTTTGAGACAATAAGATTTCAATGTAGTACAATATGATTGCTTTTTTACCTTTTGCTTGTATGAATTATGGCATCATATATCCATAACAACATTATCTGAAGGTTAGGTTAGCAATGCAAATTTATTTGTGACTATCACTTTTAGACATAGCTGACAATTTTGTTGGAAATGTGATTATACTTGTGTCAGGAAAAACTTCTTTTGAAACATTTATTAACTGTTTTTATACCCTGTGTTTTCAATTATTTAGAGTAGTTATAATGTTTTGATCGTTTTATTTTAGATTAGTTAATTCAATTTTACTTGTGCCTTGAGGCATTAAAATATATCAAAGCCAGCCTTCATTTACTCTCCACATTATTTACATAAATAAGGTTCCAACTTATGGCAATTATACTTATCCACAATCTTATTCTACTTCTGTAACATGAACTCGTCTTAAAATTGTTTGTCTCCAAAAAAAAATAAAAGATCACATAATAAGCGGAAGTATAGGGTGTTAGAAAATATATTTAATTTTTCACTTTTTTAAAAATCGTCACCCTAGTTAAAAGGATGTAACACGGGCATTTGTTGTCCCTCCATCTTACAAGTGAGTTATGAGTATTTTTAATTTACGCTATATTTTATATGAAAAACTTGCTAAAAAAATTAAGTATCATAAAAAACCCACATACCAACACATTACACAGATAATGTTCTTCTAATCATCAAGTTTCGTAATAGGTTGATTCACTCTAATTTTTACTCTAACAAAGCTAAACGTGATCTGTAAATTTGCTATGTTATGTACTTGTAAGACAACAAATGCCCGTCCTTGTTACGTCCTCTTAAACAACAAGACTATGAATTAGATGTCATTAGATGGCTACAACATTTATATATAGCCAAATATTAATGTTTTGAAATCTTATTCATTATTACTCTCAAATTCTAGTCCTTAGATTAAGGTGTATATTTTGTTAAAAAAAAAATGATAACAATTTTTTTGTATATGAAGTGCCTTCAGTATTTAATTATTTTAACCTTTATGCTCATGTAACTAGGTGATATAAACATGTTAGTATTTTACAGCTGAATGTTTTAAAATATATGTGAAAATATACAGGGTAAAAAATGCACTGTGCTTACTATGACCATGCGACATTCAAGATAATTTTTTGTTCCTCTTACTAACTTAATTATATTATTAAATTTATGAAAGGAATATAATATATTCTATTCAGGATAAGATAGAACTGCTCTAGCCCATGCAGAATTCCTATGTGACGTTTAGGCTTTTTGTCATTGTAAGATCTGTCATACATAGTTCTGTTGTGTGACTTTCTTCTACACTAATTTTTACAGTGGGATCCATACAGGTACAATCTGTTTTTGTTTGCCTCATAGTAACTAATAAACAAATTTGTTTGTACCAACGGGTAGGTTGGTAGACAGTTGTGACTTGTGAAGCTTGAAGTTTTTTTTTACAATTATCAGCTTCATTTGTACAAAAATTAATGTCATACAAATTACAAAAGAGTAAATAAAAAGTAATTTGCTACATATTTTGATGGCAATACCACAATCACTCGCTTTTTTACATGTCTACAAAAATTGTATAATTTCACTAACTCGTTATATTGTTAAACATGTTTAAAATTTAATTTTGATAACTCATTTAATGAAAATTTGGTGCCAAAAACTATTAAATCTTGAATTCTAAAATGTATACATATACTCTAAAATAGTTTAACTCTTGTCGCCAATACTTAGTACAGTGCATATATTATTAAGTATATAACATTTAGTATTTTATTTATAATATAATATTGAATTTACTTTAAATTTGTATTTTTATAATATATACAATTTATTTTAAATTTATATTTTTATAAAAGATTTTACTATTTGTTTATCGCATTAAAAAAAAAAACCCATTATTTTTATATGTATACTACATTATACTATTTTTAATTATTGCCGGTCCACTTTTTATGATATTGTTGTTAATTCTGTATTTTTCTAAAGATCGATATTGAAAAATATTAAGGTGGCGTTTAAATATTTAAGATAAATAAACCTCAATGTTGTGTATAATTTAAAATTCAAATTTAATGTTATTGAATAGTTTTTTTTATCAATTATTAGAAATACCAAATAATATATTTTTAATACTCTGTTTAAAATTACTTGCATGTATAAAATGTCTCAAACAGTAAAATACTAATTATAGTGTACTAAAAATAGTAAATACTTATGTTAAGAACATATTAAAACACTTAAAAGTTATTTCATTTTTGTAAAAATTATTGACATAACTCCCTGAGTTTATGAGTTTAAATGATGATTTAATTTACAAAATCAAATCCAAAACATAACAATACTTATAAGTAACAAGTCATCTCAATTAATCTATATTGTAAACATTAAAGTTTTTTGAATTTTAATTTAATTTTTTTTTGTACAATTATTGAATTGTTATATTATGTAATTTTTTAAAATAATTTATACGCAACAATTATAGTTTTTTAATTGTTAAGTATTGAAGAGGTGTAATGAGTTTTATAAATAAAATATTTTTCTGGTTCTTTTTTAAATGTTCAATAAAATCAGTGTTTTGTATATTGTATTTGAATTATGTTTGTTCATCCTTTACCTATTTATTTTGTCTAATTAAAAACAAATTTTGAAAGTTAACAATTTTTCAAACAATGAATAATTGAAATATGAAGGTGACTAGTTAGTAACTTTAGGTGGTTACATGTTTAAATATTAAAACAACCAGTTTTCTTATTTTTAATTATATTTAATTTAAAGAGTGAATGATCTATGCAAATAAATCATAACATTATTTGATGTTGTACATAATAATAATATTTGTTCCATTATATCTTTCTAACAAAATATGGATTTGATGTTAGTAATGGTTGTGACTGGGCAGATTTTTCTTTCGTTTATTGGTTAGTAGGTTTTCTGCTTATACAAGTTATATTAGTTTATTTACTTGTTAAAAAAAATTGTATTTTATTTCTATAACTTGTGTCCATTGCATATTATAACTTATAATATAATTATGATACTTAAGTGGTTTTAAAGTAGGTATTAAATCCAACTATATAGTTTCATGTAATTTAATTTAATCAAAAATTAGTAAATAACTAGTTTTTTTTAAATTTTTATTTGGAGCTATAGAAACATTTAATCTTCTTGGTTTAAAATGTTAAGCAACAATAAATTGTGTAAATCGAATCAATTTTATCGAGTAAAATGTATTTTATTCACAAAAACTGTGTGTTTTTTTAAACAGCTTATTAATTTTTAATTAGCTTTTGTATAGGTACTTAAATAGCTAAATGTGATAGTATAACTTACTTAGCTGTACATCAATAATTCTGTTTATTCATCCACTTTGCTTAATTGGACGTGTTCTTTTAAGTCTTAATATTTCATCTCTGTCTCGTCTCCCGATTGCTATAATATGTTACAATTGCATCAATTTTGTGACGACTGACTACATCCGTTATCAATCGACATTCGACCGGTTAAGTTAAAACTGCAATACAGATTAGCGTGGTGTCTGAGTGATTCATACATACCCACAGAGTCAGAACTAATAAGATATTTTACGTCCGGTGAAAATATTAAAACTACGCCAAATCATAGACCAAGGATGAAAATATATCATTCGCTACAATAGTTTTCTTATGACTAGAAATACAATTATAAACATACCACATACCTATCGACTATTAAACACATAATAATGTTAACTAACAAAGTTAAAATTATCAAGCTATAGATCTTATTCATAGACAGACTTGTAAAGTACTCGAGTAAAAGTATTCAAATACTTTTTAAGTTCACAAATACGTATTCAAAATAAATTTAAAAAACGTACTTGTGCACAGTATTTGAATATTTTTTTGAAAATATCTGTATTTAAAATTAAATGTACTATCTATTTTTAAATACTTTTTTCGACTTACTTTATGTACAGGGACGCCAAATTTAAATAAAGTAATATAAATTGTACAACCTCTTGATTTATAGATGGTTTTTCGTTGTGTATTGATATATTATGATATTTTTAGAGTCCTAAATTTATAGTATTTTATGGTCCATACGCAACAAAGACTAAAAAATACTGCATTCTTGTTCTAATGATTAAATTTATCGATAAGAACACAAGGTTAAGGTAAAAAGGTTAAACACACTGAAAAAAAGGAATTTGAAAATATCTATAAATACTTTTTAAAAGTATTTGTATTTGTACTTGAATACATTTTAAAAGTATCCTTTACAAGACTGACCAAAACCCAAGTATAATATACTGAATGGTTCCTTCCAGATATTGCATTTGCACCAATATTGTTCACTGTTGATAATAATGCAGCTCATTATAGGTATTATTTTAATCCCTGCTCTTTCATTTTATTATTGTGCGTCTCATAATTCTTTTATCACTGAACCTAACCTAACCCCTGTATTGGAAGATCAATAGTATAGTAAGTCTGAAAACATTTTAGTATACCTACATATTATTACACTCCAAAATATAATTTAGCACAAATAATATTTGTATTTCGAGTTCACTGAAGGGATTTAATTTTGCTGCCGTCAATTGATAAATTAGAATACACGTTACTTTATCGTCTAGGCCTATCGGATACCAATTTTATAATTATATTACATAGAGGCATCGATCTGCAGGTTGTCGATATTTAAAAAATTGGTTTAGAAATATCTTTAAGATAAAAATTGAATTTGGAAGAGGAACGTGGGAGCCCACTGCCAAATATTTATTAATGAGCAAGAAAAAAAATAAGAAAAAATGTATATAGGAGTATAGAACCACCTAGGCAGTTTATGTATAAAAAATCTACATCAGAATATCAACAATATTTAAATTGAAGAAGAAAACCATTTGAATAGGAACACGAGAGTCGGTAGCTAAAAACTTTTTAAGAAGCAAAAAAAAGGTTTAGAAACTTATAAATAGTTCTAGCTTCTTTAATTTTAAAAATACATTTAAAAATATTTACAAAAAAATTGAAGGGGAACGTTGGAGACCACAGGCAAGTACTTTTTAAGGAGTGAGAAAAAAAACCAAGAAAAAATTAATGTGGCACCAGGTTGTTAATGTTTATCAATCTATAGAAGAAAATCATTAATATTTAAATTGATAAAAAAATTGATGAAGGGGAACGTTGGAGCCCGCAGGCTAATACTTTTTAAGAAGTAAGACAAAAAAGATTAGAAAACAATTTATAAGGTATTGTTAATTTTTAACAAATCTATAAAAGAAAATCATTAATACCTATTTAAATTGATAAAAAAAATGTTTGAAGGGTAACGTTGGAGCCCACAGGCAAATACTTTTTAAGGGAAAAGAAAAAAAATTAATATGGCACCAGGTTGTTAATTTTTTACAAATCTATAAAAAAAAATCATTAATATTTAAATTGATAAAAAAAATTTTTGAAGGGGAACGTTGGAGCCCGCAGGCAAGTACTTTTTAAGGAGTGTGAAAAAAAATTAAGAAAAAAATTAATATGGAAAAAAATCCCAAATACCGTCGTACCTAATTAATTTTTATACTTATATTTTGTTATAATATATTAAAATTATTTTTTTTAATATTTTGTATTAAAAAAATAATTAATTAGGATCGGCGGTATTTAAAGTTTTTAATTATACTGGTACACTAGTCGGCCGCTTTTAACACCGTGTAGGTTAAAAATTATGATAATTAGTTAGGTTCTAGTATTGTATGTACCCTTCCCTTGCCTAACCTAACGCAGCCTAAAGAATAATATTTAAATATTTTCTTTCATTGTTATGTTTACAATATCGAATACCTTGATAGTAGGAAAAGATCATTCCAAAGCTCACGACCAGTGATGATAGTCGTCTATCATCACCATAGCCTTGACTAACCATAGGTTTACCTAACTAACCTCCTTATGCCTTATTAGGACACTTTGAATAAAAAGATCCTGAGTTGGTTACCGAACTTAAGTGTCTTTTTTATCAAGTTGAACTGTTTGTTGTTGACATCCTAATACTTAGATAGTTAGATCATATACTATGAACACTTGCCCAGCTCAACGTTGAAAACAATTTTAAGGACATTTTAGTGACAAGTCTCTGACATGTTGATTCACATAGAGAAATATGTGACATTTTTCTTGTTACATGTATCATAGTCAGAGACCAAAGTGTCACTAATATTAATAATAGTTAAATGTGCTTAAAATAATCATGATATGGGCCCATTCATAGTATATGCACAGAATATTTATTCTGTGGTATATGATCTAAGGTTGATACATTAACTGTGATAACAACTTGAAAGTATGATTGGATATAAATTGCAAAAGCTACAAAGATTAATGATTTATCATCATGTATCGTCTACGTCTTACAAGTGGGTAACAATTTCAGCAGATCTTATTAAGCATTGTTCGTTTTAATATTAGAGTGATTATTATTGATTAAAACTAACAAAACTAAATGATAGCTGCTGAATGAAAATTTGGTGTCTTTCACACTTGTAAGACACGCTTGGAGACAACACATGGAGGTGTAACGTCTTATTTAAAGCAATTTTTTTTAATAGTTTTATTTTAGCTTCATACGTTTTGTAAAAATAGGAACATTTAGAGATTTGGAGAATTTTTATAACGTTTTTGAATAATTTGGATTAGTAATAGATTTTTGTGTCTATCACAAGATCGATTTCATTGTTTGTAATTTTTTCAAACTTGGAAATGAGATAAAATAGGATTGTGTTCGTCACCTCGCTACCATGGGGAGGCCCAAGTTATAACCAGATGTCCGTCATTAGCCTATCTACGATATTGTTAGATACAATTTTGATGGTATAGAAAGGAAATATAATGTAATAGACAAATATCAAAAAAGTCACTTTTTGTATGTCCGTTATATGTTTTTGCGTATTCAATATATAAGCATAATTAAAAAATAACTAAAAACATTAATTATACTTTATAGTACTTGATTAATTTAATTTTGAACAAGAACTAACAATACATAATATTATGATAATGTTGTATGTATGTTTGAACTCATAAAAACCATTCCAAAAAACAACTTCAGTTCTGGCTCTAAAATATCGGTGGCACTATTAATCAGCCCCAACTTTAATATTAGGTGAGATTCATTACTAGGAGGCCAATATTAGTTTAACTATTAAGCATTTAATGTAGGTGCATATTAAGTCCAAATCGTCAAAATTCAACTAACAAATTTTGTGATTTTTGAAAATTATAAATTAATTGTATTATTTGACTTAGATATTATTATTATTCTTCATATAATAATTTTATTTCGGACTTCTTGGAGGAGGATTTGTAAGGTAGTAGGTACTTTTGGTCGTCCGCAGTGTCCACAACAGACTCTCGTTTATATTATATATGTAAATATTTTTAACCCTCATTGGTAGTTATTTATATTTTTGTTAAAATCCATTATTATTTTACTGGTAGAGCAATATTATTTCTAAGAACATACTTGATTAACAAATACATGGACAAATTATCAAGCTATCAATACCAAGTACCGTAGAAATGCTATACTTGGAGCAGAAATCGATTTTTTTAGGATATTATAGTGTCAACTGTTAGCAAAATAGTATTTATATGAATTGTTTAATTTTGACAAATTATTATTTAATAAAATAATATGACAATATAATACCTATTTTTTATTTACAGTTTCTATTTATAAGATAAGTAGATTATATCTATTAATAGTGTAAAAGTTGCATTAATTATTTTGAATAAAGTAGATCTAGGATCGCTCAATCAAGAAATGTATTGTTAAAGTTACTTTACATGGAGTGATTAATTTAACACAAGTCAATCATTATTTCATATTTTTTATTTTTATATTTTGAAGCAAAATATTTGTTGGATTGTTTGGATCTAGGTACCCATAGGTATATATTAAATTTCCAACAAGTAGTTTTTTGTAGTTTTTATAGTCGTTTATATGAGCGAAGTAAGTGAACAACATTTTTGCAGGGTGAACTACACTCGGCTCATCAAAACTAGAATGTAGTAGTTAAATTAAACTCCAAATATGTACCTTTATAATATGTGAAATAACGGTACCTAGCCTTTTATGATAATTTGTTATGAAGATTTTATAAGTAGGTAGGTAAAGGTCAAATTTGGCACTTAAACGGTACTTGATACATTTTCCTAATATCTTAACAGAAATTATGAAGCTAAAAATATAAAAATACCCTTGTGTAGAGTGGGACATGTGCCCAACTAAGATACGGTCCATAGTTCATGGTTTTATATAATTTATAATAATAATAGTTTAAGTAATAAGTTTTTTCATAAATTATTATTTTATAAATTCCACTTCAACGATTTTTTTTTGAATTATTTAGTATTTTTTTGTGAGATCAATAACAGTGTAACCAATATACGTCTTACTGTACCCCGATTTACCATATACAGATAAATCATTACTTTTTCCAGGGCTGTGAATCAAATGCATTTACATGTTTTTTTTGCCACACCGCAGCTTCCCAACGTTATGACTTATGATTATACATTATAACTTTTTAGAGGCCTTTATAGTTGCTAAGGAGTCTTCCTAGGTAAATAATATTTTTTTTGTAAGCTATTATTATTATTATTTATTATTTTTCACAGTTTTTTAATAAAGAGGATTTTATAGAGCATATTTTTGAATTTTAGTGCATATTTTAATACGTTTTTAATAAATACATGTATATATTTAATGCATTTAACTCACAGCCCTGCTTATTAGTAATTACATTTGATTCCAATCATACCTACCACAGTTAATGTTAAATGTCAACAAACAACAGCTTCATCAACTTGATGACACTTACTAGGATGTCTGGTTTTTAGCGCACCACTTTTTCTCTCTCTGACCCACGCGCAACTAGGGGGTGGTTAAGAGAGGCTTAGCATCTCAAAACTTGTAATAGCCACCCAGAAGCTCACCCAGCCTGAACGCAAGAACCGTCACTGGCTAAGTGTTCTTATTTTTAAAATAAGATTGAATTTACCCATTATCCAACTTTAATATTATAATATAACCCTTTAACTATTAAATTTTTTTTTCCAGTGCTGGGATTAAATTTTATTTTTAAATTTGTTTATTTTAATTGTATATTTTGAATATTTTGCATATTGTGATAATTTAAGTATTAATAAATCATACATTTATTTTTAAATTTTTTATTTATTATACTTTACTTATTATTATTGTTTCTGTTTGTCTTTGGATTTTTCTTAGAATGTTATGCATTTTATTTTAAATGAATATTTTTGGTATTGTTATACTTCAATATAAATTATTTCATAAATTTTTTTTAAAAATTTTTTATTACCTTGACTTTACTTAAAATCATTTTTATTTTGTGTATGTCTGGAGTTTTCTTATTATTTTTATGAATTTTTGTTTGTAGTTCATATTTTGCATATTTTTGTACTTCAAATATTAATATATTTGTTATATTGTTTTATTTTTATTTTATTAGTACCTAGACATAACTTATTATTATTATTTTTTTTTTTGTTGTGCATGGGTCAAATATGGAATAGTGCGCTGACATCCTAACCAGCAACCGATCTTTTTATTCTATCGCATAAGAAGGTTAGTTAAATAAACCTATGGTTAGTTGAAGCTACAGTGATGATTGACGACTTCCATTACTAGTCGTGAGGCTTGCAATGATCTTTTCCTACTAACTATATATATGTATCCGATATTGTAAACATAACAACGAAAGATAATATTTAAATATTATTCTTTCTTCTCACCCTTCTCTTTCCCTCAATATTTACCGCTCTCTCAATCTCTCTCACAACCTCTTTCACAACCTCTGCTATTCTCACTCGACTAACCTACCCTAAACTCTCTTTTCTTATCTTCGCCATGTAATTATACACATCCTATTCGCTCAAAAGATAATGTTTAAATATTATTCTTTCTTCTCACCCCTCTCTTTCCCTCAACATTTACCCCTCTCACAATTTCTCTCACAACCTCTCTCACAACCTCTCTCACAATCTCTCTCACAACCTCTCTCATAACCTCTCTCACAATCTCTCTTACAACATCTCTCACAACCTCTCTCACAACCTCAAAATAATAACTTAAAAAAATATCATACCTGACTAATTTCCTAATTTTTATCACGACTTTATTGATAGCCGGAATAGTGTTGTACCAGTAGTTACAATAAAAAAAAAGTTGCGGGCAATACACACCCTGATAAATTAACAATACCTAATAAAAAAGAAAACTACTGAAAAAAAAATAGGTACTTATCCCGTATCCGAATCAAAATCTGATATACAACTTAGTCTTCGAAACACTGCAACGTTTACACATTTCAGTCTGCTTATGATAATACATTTTTATTCCTAATTGGCAAATTTACACTGACGAATACCATCTCTGAAATAACACGCAGCCTGCAGTAAAATGTTCAACGATATTCTTAAGATCTACACGTTACACATATTATATATTGTTATACTTAATGTTTAATTTGTATTTTAGATTGATATTACAATAACTTGTTTTTTTTTTTTAATTTTTAATTTATTTTTTAGTATGTAAATTCATCACTATAATTTCAACATTTGCATAATATTTTGTAGTTAGATATTCAGACATTTACCTAAGATATGAAAATGTAATACAAGGTTCCTCATAAATAGCTAGTTATAATAACAGTTGAGAAGTAATAATTATTTGTAGACACGATTTTTTTTATAAGTATTTAAAGTCCAATTTTTAACAAGATTTATCAAATTAAAAATTTACGAATTACTAAGTAGTTAAAAATGTATAAAATGTTCAACCTGGAGAAACCTATAAACGAGGATTCTTATAAATAGTTCATACTATTACGAAAAAATCTAAAAGATCTTTTATAAAAGTTCAAATTATTTAAACCAAGAATAAAAATTTTAGTTATTTTGTTGTAATTTAAAAATATTATTCGTAGATATATGAAACTTTTAAACTATAAAATTATAATTTACACGGCGACATTTTAAAATTTAATTTTTTGGAAAAATTAATTTAACCGGAAAACGACGACGGCGTTTGTATTATTCGATCTCGCGTATCTAATACAATTAGAGATCGGAACTAAAACATTCGTCTACCACACTTGAATAGTTGGATAGCACATTTTTCGTGACATTAAATATTCATTTTAAGTCTAAAAGTAAATTTAAGGACCAAAATAATATGAAAATAAATTGACCTTAAACATAGACTCTTTCGGTGGAATCTGTGACGTGTGTGAACTGTGAAATATTGTGATTAATGAAAAATAAAACCATACGAAATGCAGTATGGTTTTTTTTAAATTTTAGAATTTTTTATCGACTGTGTCTTCAGCAATGATTTTGGCAATTTCCATAGAATATAAATGATAGATATTATATATTACGTGAACATGATGAATCCACAGATATAATATAATGCATCTTTTTATATCAAAGAGTGTTTAGAAACAATTTGCTAATTTAAATTTGATATGGCAATAACCACAATAGATTATAATATATTATTTGAATTATTATATAAATTTATTAATTTAATTTTTGATTAATATGGTGAGTAAATATTAGAACCACAATCACATTTTTTTTAAAAGCATATTATTTTTTTATGTATCATTAAAATAAGAATTTGATTATAAATAAATAAATATGGTTACTAGTTTTTAGATTTAATATAATGATACACACTATACAGTAAATACTGTTTGTATAAAGTACTTACAGCAGAGAACTATAAAATCGTTATTTCTCGTTAAAAGGTACAAAAGATCAATTTATGAGAATTCTTGTATTAAAATGCTAGGATTTTTTTTCAAAAATAATAATTTTATAGTAAGACGGTACTACTAATAGAGATATACACAAAAACTATTTACAATGATTGTTTATAGTTAATAGCTATTAAAATATCCTTTATTTGTATTTATTCGTTAATAATAACTAAGACTTTAATATTAAGAAATAACAATACTTAATCTTGTTCCTTTCACAAAATGTGTTTTAATTATTCTTAATTTAATTCACATTTATACTTATAGTTAATACAATAATTGGATTATAAATTAGAATAGACTACAGTTTCCAGCTTCTATTACAACATTAATTTATATACCTTGCGTCAGTGACCCTAGACATACTGTAGGTACCTAATAAAACTGATACCAGTGATACCTGATTGCTTAATTAAATGGGACTAAACGTATTATGCTTCTACAGTTCTAAATCACCCAGTCAATATATTGCCCGTAGAAATAAATATTTAATTTAAGTCTGAGAAGTAAATTCAAGCCCCAAAATAATATGAAAACAAACTTACGCGTAAACATCGAATCTTCCGGTGAAACCTTGCCGTGGAGACGTGCAGTGTATTCACCGCTCCTGAAGAAACGGCTATCTTCATCCGTCTTCATCTCGCTGCGAACTAAAACTTTAAAGTATCGAAATATTTAATGAAAATAACCTGAACGTAACAAAATGTGAAGAATCGTGTTATAAATAAGGTACATTATAATATAATGTTTAATGTACTGTCCGCCTATTGTTGGCTTATTTTATTTTTTTTGTTCACTGAAATTATTAGAATCGTTAATCGACTCCGACGAATGTCGACAATTGGCGATTGCCATAGATGATTTAAATATGATTAATCCATAGAACTTATATACTCAGTACCTACCTATACAGTATACGGTCTATACTCTATTGATAAATCATATTATATTCTTTTACATTTACAAAAATCTTTGTGATTGGTAATACTTATCGCACTTTTTTTTATAGGCATTTAAAGTTCAAATTTAAAGATTTATCAAATTAAAAATTTACGAATTACTAAGTAGTTAAAAATGTATAAAATGTTCAACTTTTTTTGCCATAAACAAAGATTCTGATAAATAATTCTACTGTAACCAAAAAATCTAAAAAACCTATTATAAAAGTTCAAATTTTTAACCAAATTATTAAAACCAAGAATAACAATTTTAGTTATTTTATTGTAATTTAAAAATATTATTCGTAGATATATGAAACTTTTAGAGTATATCATTATAATTTATATACACGATGACATTTTCAAATTTAATTTTTTAGATAAATTAATTTAACTTACTGTTAAAGGTACTGTACAAATGCCTATAGTCGTTAAATAAATTAGGTACCTAGGTATACTTTAATCACAATATTATTTATTAAAGTCTTTGCTCAGAATCGTTTTTCGTCTGTATTTTAATAGTTTATACATGGATTTATTCTTGTTACTAATTATAGTATAGGTACCTAGGTGTGTTTATTTTATTTCAATGAATTATAGGTATATATTAATTAATAATTTTTGATACATTGTATTTAAGAAAATAAAAATAAGTCTGATTACAATAAATTAGAGTTTTGTAATGTACCTACCTATATGAAAAAAAAATATATATAATAATTAATGTTGTATTCTTAAGGAAACAAATAACAATATAGGTAACGCATTCGTGTATGTATTATATTATTTAGATATGTACCTACACGACTATACGAGTATTTAGTATATTATTCATAAGTGCGCACACGTCAGGATAGACGCAGTTGACCGTTCCGTGAACATTTTTCGTAAGTGTACACGGTTATACGTCCTTAATTCCTAATGATATTATTAGGTGAATAATAGAAGTTAAGTATGTTACACTGAATTAATAGTTATCTATAACTTATAACGTTGGATTTGGAAAAAAATTATCATCTTTTAATAAAAATTGTATCTTATGAGTCACAAAAACATTGTAACAAATCGGCGTTCTAAAATGACACCGGAACATATATGGAACAATATATAGTTATTAATAGTTATTGGAAAATTAATTGAATTAAATAGATTTTAAAACAAATCATTGTACATTTTATTTATTTATTAATTTATAATACAAGTTATTAAATAATAAATTTAAACTAAATGCATATATTTTTTAGGTTATAGGTTAGGTTAGAAAGAATATTTTACCACACATATTTTTAGGACATAAAATATCATATAGGTATCTTCTGGTATTTTAAAAGAATAATATAATATTGCCTATTTTAAACGACATAAAAATCTCATATTTTAAAAGTTTTAAGATAATATAAATCCGATCTGTACTTATGACTTATAAGTTAGAACATGTATTTTTATAAATTAAACCAAAATGTATGTGTCTATTTCAAGTACCTATAGCTTATAGGTATGCACCTATTAATATTTAATTATTATAATATTTTTACGACCTGGAACAGGAAAAACGATTACGGCGTTTGTATTATTCGATCTCGCGTATTTTATACATTTCGAACTCGGAACTAAAATATTCGTCTACAACACTTGGATACCACATTTTTAGTGACATTAAATATTTAATTTAACTTTAAAAAGAAAAATTTGAGAACCAAATAAAATATATAAAACAAACTTACATTTAAACATCGATTCTTTCGGCATTCGTCGGAATCCAGATACATATCTGAAAATATTATGATTTGTGAAAAATAAAACCATATGAAACGCAGTATATTTTTTGTTTATGTCAGTTTCGTTTATTAAAATTTTAGAATTTTTAATCCACTGTGTCTTTCGCATCGACTTTGACAATTGCCATAGAATATAAATGATAGATATTATATTGTACGTCAATATGATGAATCCACAGATCTAATAAAAATAATAAAATGCAACATTTTACATCAAAGAGTTTCGTGTTTAGGAACAATTTGATGGTGTGTAGATATTAGAAGCATATAGGTGTATTTATTTTTATGAATCCTTAAGTAAAACTGTGATTATAAATAAATGTAATTTCTGTTTTTTAGAGTTCATTTACAGGTTTATAATAAACACATCAAATTGACAATACATATACCGACTATATAATACCAACTAGATTTATACAATTCCAAGTTTAACAATTTCACCGAATACTAACTAATTTAAAATTAATAATAATTAGGTATTTAATATGTTAATTTTAATTGTATTGGGTATATTTTATATTTTATAATAATGTGGGATAAGAATGGTGTAATCCAAGAATGACGTGTGTTTCAAATTTTTATAACCTATATATTTGTGTCTATAGCTTTGATTTTTAACTTCAGTATCTTTTCTTTTCCGAATATTAATTAAACTACGAATTTTATAAGCACGTAAAATATGCATCTACGCCACCCGAGTAGCAGATTGTCCGTGGCAATAAATATTAATTTTAAGACTAAAACGTAAATGTAAGCCCCTAAAGAATAGGTGAACAAACTTACGAATATGGCGACTCTTCGGGTTGAATATAGGTGTGCCATATCTAAGTACAGATTCTATATCAAGGAACTGCTATTTCTTCATCCGTCTTCATCTCGCACTAAACTGATAGTATCGAGATATTTTATGAAATTAACTTGAGCAGAATGAAATATTATATGAATATAATGTTGTATAGGTACAAAATTATTGTTTAATGACTTGTCTGTTCATTGTTGGCCTATTCATTTTTTTTTGTTCATTGAAATTATTAGAACTGCGAATCGTCTCCGACGAATGACCAGGATTTGCATCTGCCATAGATGATAGATATTATAATATGACATCGTCATCAGTTTTAAATTTTCTTACTTCTTTGGATGAGACCATTCATTTTTATTCCATACATCAAAATATTATTCGGATTATTTAAATCTATAAAACTAATAACAAGGAACTCTGTAGGTATAATATGTTATTTAGCTACATTTTGGTCAAGAGTCCATTTTTTTCGGCATTTCGCAACATTGGCAATAATATTGTTTTTCATTTTAATGGCAAAACTATAACTTAATATAAAACTACTCTAGTGCCGGGCTGCACTAAACACTTAATGGATAGTGAATCGATATAGTGAGCTAATGGTCCCTTATACAAGGTTTAGTGGACCACGATCGGACGAATGGACAGTTCAATTTAATAAATTGTTTATGCAACTCTGCATTAGAGCGTTGAGACTCAAGAGCATTTTAAAATTATGCTTTGAAATTTAGAGAAATACAAAAAACTTTGATACTTTTTACGAATTTTGATTTCTATGGGGAAGGATCATCCATCATTGTTCAAATTTACAAACTTAGGTTTAAAATAAACACCAAATTATTTGAACATTTTATTATTTATCGGGAAAGGTTTTTCTTCGACGTCTACCCGCCGAATATTCGTGTTATCAGTATGAAACCTTCCCTAAACTGAATACACTTTAGTACGAAATTCGATGAACTCTAAACGCTTCTTTTTTTTTCAATCTCTGTATGGCTAAACATTGAAAAACAACAACTGATAATTATCCTAATAAATTATTACCAAAATCAACGATTCTGTTTATCATGTGAATATTATAAACAATTTCATTTTCTTGTTATAATCTATCTTAAATATAGTTAGGTTTTATAAACCATAAGTATTATTAAAAAAAATAAATTAATCATTTAAATACATAGGTTTTACTGACTTGCCAGGTACAGGTGAGGTACACGACTTTTAACAGGTGTTACAGTCGTGATGTGTCGTACATTGAACTAATTTATTTTTTTAATTGAAATATTTAAGTTAAAAATCACAAAAAAGGTTTTAATTGACAATTTTGTTCTCTTAATTTTAAAAAATCTTAGTCATTGGTACTATCTACACTTTAGTTGGTAAAATAAAAAATACACAAAAAACCATGAATGTTTTCATTAACACCATCTTTCAGGGGAATAGAAACAAGGCACTTAAAAAAATGTATTAAATAATTTGTCAAACATAAAAACAATTTGAATATACATACTTAAAGTGCCCGATGAGACCAATATATTGATGTATTGATCATTTATAAAGTCCAAGCAGAAAAGTTTTTATTAAAAAGTGTTATTTATTCACCCTGTATATTATTATGAATAATATAATAAATTATTGTTTTTTTCGTTAGGGTTTAGTACATAACTATTACAACTCACCAATTAGAGACTAGAGTAATACAAATAAAATGATAATACACATAAATATTGAATACATTTTTGAGCTATTAAATATTAATATAATAATATAATAGAAATAGGTAGGTCAGTTCAAATAAAGAATTTGTAGAAACAACAAGACAAATCCGATTGTCAAATACTGAGAAATTATATAAATAGAGAGTCTGAATTTTATTTTAATGCAACAATTAGACATATCCAAGTTTTAATTTTTGGTGTTAAAATCATACAAATTTAATTTTGACAATTTGCCACGGATTACTACCAAGTACCAACCTATATACAAATTAAAGTGAGATCTAAATTCTAAATATATTTTTTGTTAATTTTTAAAACTATTATATACATACCTATATATTAAATACATACAAAAAAAAATAAATAAAATAATACACCTACAGTATATTAATAATTGGAAAGTCATTAACTCTAATTCGATATATTATAATGTAGATATTCTAGTATACAGTTTTTTAATGTATTATATGACTAATAGCATTCAAGGTCTTAAAAATATAAGTAATGTTAATCCAATAGGTAATAAACTAATAACGAATAATTAATAAAGATCACACACTACGCCACAACGACTTGTTGAAATTGTACGTAATACCTATAATATCCACTGCACAAGTCAATTTTATAGAACTATGATTTTTGTAACGAAATTAATTACTAATGTGTTGCTAATAACTTGCTATTTTTTAAATTATTTAGCTCTATAATTTCTTTAAAAAAATCATGCCACCACGGGTCTATAAAATGAATTCGTGCAATTTATGCATATATTGAACAATATTACATTCAGAAATTCCTGTGAATCACGAGTAAACTTTAATGTTTTTTTGCGTGGTTCCCGGGATTATTTAGATTTACAATTTGACCAGGTGAGGAAGGTGAGGATTTGAGATTTACGATGGAAATGTTTATTTATAAATGGTTGCTATTGGTTATAGGAGAAATAATTAGTAGAAATTAGCATTTTATTCGTATACTGGTTGCTATAGGTTAATCGGCGGGCAGACCAGATAAAATCATGCATCAAATCGAATTTTCGCACATTGCCTACCAAGGTGGCTGAGTTAAACTTACTGTAGCGAGTTACACTCAAGTTTTCATTCACGTAACATGTAGTTTGAATAGAAATACTACAAACGTATTTCAGTTATAATAATACAAATCTGACATAATATATAATAAAAACTAGAAAAAAACTAAAAATAATTTAATTATAATAAAAATAATTCATAAATTCACGTTATATGTGGCTCGATAATTTCTGCATATATATATCTATGGATTTTAAAAACACACGAGTATTATATTATCATACTAATGATGTGATGTAAATTGTATAAGCATACACTACACATTGTTGTCAACAGCGGCGGTTTGCCGGTTTACACGTCATATATATAGTATTATTATTTATGCACGTTATAATTAATACATTCATTAGGTCTATACGTACCTACACTCTACAGGCTACAAAATAGTGACAAATATTAATAATGTTCTATGGTAGGTATATCGAATGTGGTGTGTGCATGCAGACCACGTCTTCTATCTAAAGCCGTGTTGTAGCAGACCGACCACGAGAATAACATTTTCATAAAATCGGACGACCTAATATTTTACATATATGAGTGTTTGTATAGGCATAAAATTGCAATCACGGTGTGTTTTCCCGCGGAGACACTATAAGTCTATAACATGTATATAACTGCATACACTATATGATATAAAACATATGCAACTATGCAAGTATAATATGTATTAGTATTTATGTGTCTATATATCTATATATGTCTATATAGGTACCATATCTGCTATAAGTAATAAGAGTAATTATTGTACACGAATAAATTGTATAAATATGTACATCGGAACTTTTAAAATGTTTCATTTAAAGAACGCACTTTTAAAGAAACGACTTTGGTATAGGTATATATACACAAACAAAATACATAAAGGGTCAAAGAGCCACGTGATTACTGATTTGACGGATAAGGTTTTTAGAGGTCCTTTTACTGATTGTACATTTGTATCTAAGATGGCTATATTATAATAAATTATAGTTTGCGTATATATTTTAATGAGTAGAATAAAAACATTATTCGGTATTTTTGTAAGCAGTTCTTTTAGGAATCATTTTTATTTTCTCTGTGGTTTCTCGTATTTTCGTATATATATGAGTAGGTATATACGTTGGTACTGCGTATTATTTATAGGTAGATATGTATTATGTATCTATACACTACACAACTATTCCAACAAGCCAACAAGGTATGTAAGTAGGTATACACATAACAACACAAGTCGACATGTCGATATAACACATATAATATAATAATATAATATATATTATAATATAATACGCATATACCTATGTGTTTATGTCATCGCTCGTTGTGATAATATACACAATATAATAATAATAATAATTGATTCTTTATTGTTATAAATTAATTACCACAATATAATATAATTTATAGAAAATATATATCGTACACGGTACACCTATAGATTACATCGTTAAAAAATATCTATCATTTATACTATATACCTACCTTATGATAAAAGCGCTTATGCCTGTATAATATTATTGACTATAATAATTATACATTTATATATATAAATCATAATACAGAGTTTAAAATAAATATTTATGTATTTTAAGGCTAACGTTATTTTTATGTACCTAGCTATTATATTGTAGGCTTAGGTGAGCATATTACAATATTTAAATTAATTATACTATACCCATATGATGATTAATATTATAAATTACTCATCACTATAAAAAAATATATAATAGTGGAATATACTATTTTTAAATTGTGCATAACGTCATAACATATAGGTACATGTAACTGTTCTATATAAGTATATAACTATACAGAGTGTCCCGTGAGGATATACCCATTAGCCGTAGAGGGAGGCTCACCGCCCTGACAAAAACCATTTGTTTGCTGTTTCACCTATAATCTAAAAAATTATAAAAATCATGAGATGAAAATAAAATGTTGAAAAGTCAAAATGTTCACAAAAATAAAAATAAACTCTATAAAATGACTATTTTCAATTTGTTTCAAATATAAAAAATAATTTTTTAAACTTTTTTCCAAAAAATTTAATTAAACAAAAATAAAATATGTGAAGTCCTTGTCTCTGTGAGTCTAATAAAAAAAAAACAGATTTATGATATATTTATTATCTCGGGAGATATCACAATGGGTAAATCCTCTCGGGACACTCTGTATATTATAAGTCATAAGTCAAGATAATTAACATAATATATTATATAATAATAATATATATATTATGGCTTCTCCTAAATGTGTAAACATTTTGTTTGTTTTGCTATAAATACCTCATGAAAAGATTCGAGCGACTTTTATATTTTAACTAGATATAACTGGAATTGGATACTGTTAATTACTAATTAGTGACAAATAACATAATATAATATGTTATGTTTTTTGTTACACCTTACACGTGATACACTGATAGGTACAGTAATACGGTATATTAATGTAACGTGCTGCGTGGCTGCAGTAGATTAAACTTTTTTTATTAATAGTGATCAATCATAAGTCATATGATATGTATAATACATTATATAATATATGTAAAACTTTTCTTGCACACAAAATATTGTATATTATATCATGTCAGTTATACTAGTAATTTATTTACCAATTTATTAATTTTTAATATAATATTACACCGCATGTTACCTATACCTACGTTAAAATCAAGAAAATAGCTAACAATAGTGCGTACACTGTATTTGTTTATATAATTCATAGCAATAACCATAGAAAAAAATTAAATAAGAATATATTTGGGAATTCATTTTTTCTTATGGATTAAAACTACCAACAAACCCAAATGGTTTAGGTGCCTAAGTAAATTCCTTTTAGAATACATTTTTAATATTAATCGATTCCTATTTATCTTATATAGATTAAAACTACCTACAAAACACGGATATTTTAAAGAAAAATATAAATAGTAGAGTTCCATAATTTTAAATTTATTATTTTAATTAAATACCTATCGAGAAAATAAATGTTTTTTTAATTAATTTTTTTAGTGTATATATTTATGAATACTTAAATTTTTTAGAGCATATTTGGTTGGTTTTTAATGCACAGAAATCCGCGGTATAAAGTCTATACTGATAATTGATAAGTGATAATAAGTGGAGTTATAAACATAGAGCATGAAGTATTACCTATATAGCCTATAGTGTTTATGCAACAAGTCACGTGTCCAATATAATATACTTATTATCCATACTATACCTAACTACTGTATACAGTTTAATGACTTGCATGACAACTTGAGGCTTGAGTACTTGACCCGTATTAGCCGTATATTTGATGTCTGAATATTTTAATAAAATTAAGTGATACTTATGACGCCATGACGTTAAGTATCAAATATAAATCTTTAAAATTGAAATACATGTAGGTACCACAGTACGTACCTACCTTTAAGCAAAACATTATTATTATCCTATAACTATTAACTGTTTAAAAGTATAAAAATATGAATTGTGTTAAATCACGCGTTTATGACCTTGTGCATAATATCAGTGTGTGTCTGTGGCCGTCTGGTTTTTGGTTGCTAGGACATTGGACAAGGACATTTACTTTATTATTATTTACTTTATGGACCTCATTTGTAAGTTGTAATACCTACCTTATATACTTATTCTCATAGCGATATTAATTAATATGTTTGATAATATTTTTGTATTACGTAGGTATCGTTTGATTAACAATTGATTAGGTAACTCGCATCGCACGCGAGTTTAATAAATAATAAGTAATAATATAAAATAAGGGATACAATATAAATTTTTACGGTAGGGCAGGTGGTCTATAACTAAATCTGTAAATAAATAAATAAATAATTAAATAAACCGCCCGAACGTGTATTTAAAATTTATATGGCCATCTAAATAATATAAGCATAAACAACTATACTATATAAATCGTATTATATTTTCATTTTTTGTAGGTTTCATTTATTCCGTATATTCTATTATAATTGGTATCCGGTGATTTTAAAACGCGTACTTGAGTGTTCGATTCGCTCCGTATGACCATGTGTCACCACTCACAAGTATTATAGTATCATTTTTCATTGCCAAAGTTATTTTAAAATTTAAACGGTAGAAAATAAATAATGACATTTTTGTTCGTTTGCAGTTCAAATGAATAATAGTAAATAGTACTAAGACTCTTAAGTTAAGAGTAAATTATTCAGGTTCACAATTCGTCTGCAGTATACCTAATACGTCGACATGTCGTCGAGGAGAAGCTTGACATAGACACTCTATATATAGTTACTAACTCATGATTTGTATATTTTAAAAAAAAACAATCGATTTTAAATAAAATATAAACTATAAAAATCAAATTGAAAAAGTGGCTAGACTCTTTCAAAAAATAATCGTAAAATTATTTTCCTTAAAAGACATTGTCTAAAATTACCATAATAAAAATGTATTATGACTATTTAGGTACCTTTATAATCAACGTTATGAAAAAAAATTCCTTATTTTCCTTAAAGTTGCTTTGTGCTAATGTGCTATACAAACAACTGTTATTGTTTTAAAAATTAATTATAAAACCGGAGAGCTTGCTCCGTTCCATAGTCAGTTTAAAATGTTTAAACTCTATAAATTCAATACATTATTGAAGGTTATCTATACGATAAAACAATACTGAGCGACTACAGACAATTTAAACTTAAAAAGTTAAAACTCTTAACAAATACAATTTTTTTATTGCATTTTAAAGAGTTAGACTTAGACCACCTCCCATAAATCATAATAGTATCCTAGTTAAACTTATTTATAAGACGCGATCTCTCTTATTATTATTTATAAGTTAAACATAACTGTAAGGAAGGTATAACAACTAACAACTAACAAGTACAGTTACAAAGTAATTTAATTATTATGGATAATAAATAAATATTATAATCTCTATAAATGATAGTTTAAACTTTAAATGTTGAATATAGTTTGCTATAAAGCTGGTATTTAATATTTTATCGAAATGTTATAAATTTTGTTGTCACCTATTTAGTAGGTACTTATATTTAAATATGTAGCATTGTAGCAATAAACATTTTAGGTAATATTATATAGTGTTGTAAGTCCTGTAAGCTCTTAAAAAAAATCATTATCACATAAACTAAAATTGAACCATGTGAGTGATCAATGACGGATAGAATTATTGTATTTACCTATAACTTATAAGAAGTTATAACAAACATTCAATTGAATAAAATTGTGTATTACAAGCTTTATAGTATAATATTGGCTAATATTATATGTATGTGAACTTATTATGTTTTCACTTGAAGTTTTTGAAATAATAAATTTATAATTGCCTAACCCTATATACAGTCATAAATATTAAAAAATTATTAATTGTTTTTGATGATAAACACTAAATCGTTTTCACCACTAATAAAGACTAAAAAGTTTATCAGTGAATTATTTTGTAGGTACCTACCATTATAACTTTTCAACGGTATTGTAGTTTTGTGGCAGTGCGCACCTTGGTTATATGAATGCTACCATTGCGACTATAGTATTAGCATTGATTATAAATACTAGTATTACTAGAATTACAATATTTAGAAATTCTAGTACTATAGTATAGTATTTATAATCAATGGTATTAGGTAGGTATAACCTTATAGGTTTTACCTATTTAGTATTTACGGCATTATAAATGTTCCAATAACAGAGACATTTAAATAAATGTTTATAAATTATAATTAAGTGATGATAGCTTCATTAGCTTGTCCCATGGATTGATGGATACGTTTTGTATTTATATATTAGGTATTTAGGAAGATATGTTTAGGATAAAATACTTATTTTGAAGTTTTATAATATGCATATATACGCTTAGACCTTAGTATATTAGGTATATTACCTATTATTTATTACAAAATTATTACCTAATACCGACAACCGTTAAAAATGCGGGCATAAATATTATATAGATATATTGGTATAATAGATACCTTGTAATATTTTATTTATAAACTTAATGTTTCACGCATAATTAATCGTAAAACTTAGGTATACGTTTAATACTTTTTATATTGAACTAATCATACATTTCATTGAATATATTTTTGTATCTAATAAAAAGAGAGAGATACAATATTCATTGTACGAATTATCTATATGCAATTTCCAGACGATACATTCTCTAATGTAGTATACCAATTATACCAATACTGGTACCATGTATACTAATACCATTGATTATAAATACTAGGTAGGTAGCATTTGATATTTATACATATGTAGGCTGAAGGTGCATACAGAGTGATTCACTAAGCATACTCACCCCCTTTTTTCTTCAATAATGCAGTTATTTAAAATCTGATTTTTGGAATTTTTAAAATATAGGTATACTCACTTAAAGACTATATTTTAAAATTCTTGAGAATTATTATATTTCTTAAGGAGTGCCCTGTATTTGGGGTTCTCATTTGAAAAACAAAAGTTTGTATCATAGGACACTCCTTGATAGGAGTTGTTAGGTTTGGTTGGACTTACCTTTATAGTTATTACGAAGGCATCACAGCCGCTAAACTTTGAACCATGAATTAAAAATAAAATCATTAGAATAATTACCTTAAAATTAAGATTTTTTTTCAAAAACTTTGTGAAATAATTGCATTACGTTGTTATTTATTTTAGGCACATCTGATTTTGAATCTAAAAAGTCATTGTTAAAGGGCATTGTCTAAAACTCTAAAAGCTTTTAATTCAAACATTTTTTTCAAAATTACAATCGAACCTCAGGAAGTACGTTTAATTAACTACCACTTTTAGTAGTTTTTATAGTTATGCAAACAATAATATATATAATTTTTTGCGAAGTATTGACATGTGCGCACGTGTGTGAGAGTTCACCAATATTAATTTACTACTCACACATAGACACAGCCCAAATCTTCATGTCATGTGAATTGCCTAAATATTACTCCTTAAAACATGATAATCCAAAACCGCTGGTTAAAAAGTCGTTATTTTTATTTAAGAATCCAATTTTTCACGCAACCGCAATAATGTTATTTTTTATTCTCGTTCTCACATATTACACTTATTGTGTTTAATTGTATAGATTGTATATTTCTTATATATAAAAAAAAAATCCAGTGACTGTTGTCTATTTGGTATTATAATTATAATAAGAATAACTCATAACCTTGAATAAAATGTTCAAGATTTTTTCATCGATAAATAACAGTGCTTAGTGACATAGTGCACTATTATAGTGCACTATAACATTATGATATTATTTACTACAAATTCGTTGGACTAAACCGGCGTGAAAAATAATGCACCGGGATGTTTGGACCATATCGTTTACATGGTTCATTATCCCGGTGCAGGATAATGTGGGATAATGTAGTATCTAGGATATATCCGCGTGTCAGCTGTTTCCCGCGCGATCTCCAAGCGCTTTTGGCGGTCAAGGTGGTCGCACGCCCACGAACGGGTCCTTGAGTCGGCACGATAAAGACACATATTATATAGATAGTTTAATCTATATATCTGCGGATAGTGATAATAATAATTTTCATTTTATTTTCAACACTTTGGGTACACCGTATCGTTCTCGCGATGTGTTATCGCACGGAATCGTCGATGTTGGGTCTATTATAGTTGAATTAATAATTTATAAGAATCATTCTATTATTCGGTGGCCAGTGGCGACCGTTGAACGTTTTTATTTTTGCTTAATTATTAATTTCTCTCTCCCCCCCCAGACCCCCTTCTCACTGAATTCACGACGACTGGCCGACTACGAATCAATCAAACTTGGTGGGGATATCACGAACGCCGAACGGCGGCGCGCGCTATAATAAATCATTTAAAAATGAATACGCAGTCCCCGAGTTTTGTACGGTCGCATTAGACGCACGCTGTGAGCGACTTTGAAAATAAGTTCCGTCGTGACATGCTCAAGAACGACCTTTAAAGATCTTGTAAATTACTTTGAGCAAGTGGACACGCACAAACACACTTACACAAGACATCATGAGCGATTCCGTGCCTTTGCCGCCTTTGGTCAAGTTTTTCAACGGTGGACTATCCGCGTATGTACTAGCTAGCTCTTAACGATAAATCACACGGGTCATGACAGTAAAACTGTTATTCATTGCTGTTACTGTTGTTATGAGTTTATGACATAAAATTATTTTTTACAGGACCGTGGCCACCGTCATAGTGCATCCGTTGGACGTGCTGAAGAACCGCATGCAGATGGCCGGACGCGACGTCACCGCCACTGAAGCACAAAAGTCCATGGGCGGTATAGTCCGTTCCATGATCAAAGAGAAGGGTGTAACAGCCTTTTATCCTGGTTTGTCCGCCGGCATCCTCAGACAAGCCACATATTCGACCACACGGTTGGGCATGTACAACTCATTGTTCACAGTTATGACCGGGTGAGTGTTGCAGAACACACTTGCATTCACATTCTGTTATGAACAACGCGTCTGTTGTTTTCTTCCTATAGGGAAGACAACAAACCGCCTAACTTGTTGGTGAAACTGGGCTTGGCCCTAGTATCCGGAGTGACTGGGGCTGCTGTCGGTACCCCAGCTGAAGTAGCACTCATACGAATGACGTCAGATGGACAATTACCACTGTCTGAAAGACGTGGTTATACTAGTGTGTTCAACGCATTAGCCAGGATTGCGAGGGAAGAAGGTATTGCTACATGGTGGAGAGGATGTATCGCCACAATGGGGAGGGCAGCTGTTGTCAATATGGCTCAACTTGCATCATATTCTCAATCTAAAGAAATTTACCTTAAGAGTGGTGAGTTAAAACTGTTTTGAAAATAATTAATAAAGCATAATATCTAGCTATACTTAAAATCTTGCAAATAACAAATAAATGGTATTGAGTTTTTATAAGTATTTCCATATTCAATTATAAGTATTGGTTAATTAATATGGAGTAATAATAAATAATATATTATTTCAATGTGTAGGTATATTAATTACATATTTTTAAAAAACTATTTTGTATTAGTCAACTTATCATTTAACGACAATTGAATTATCACTCACCGGCATTCATATGATCAAACCATAGACATATTAATATATGGACTGCAGCACATCCATTATGCCCTGTTATAGATTGCCAATATTTTTAGAAAGAGATAGACATTATACATATAGTCAATAGACCGTGCTTATAGGTGGGACCTAAAAGTGTTTGCAATCTCTTTTTCTAAAAATTTTTTTATCTTTGTTATTAAACTTCTTACTGTCTCACCAATAATTGCTATAGAGTATAGATCAATTAAGTTGTATGCTATCTTTTTCTAAAAATGTTGGTCCTCGGACCTCTTTCTGCTATCAGTCCATTTTTTTATAAGTCCATAGATCAAACCATATATTTAACAATTAATAAGTTGTATGTAAATTCTAAAATAATCACTTATTTAATTATTTAACAATAAACAATTAAAGGTGAACTGAAACAAACTATGGCAGTATGACATATAATAATTGGCTCTTGAATACAGTAATAATTATCTTATTTCAACCATTACAAATTAGTAGAAAAAAGTTATTCATTAACGACACATAATTAATTAGTATGGATATTATTTTATAAATCGATTCCCTATATATTATTTTAAATTTTTTTTAATAATTTAATTTATATTTCATATATTATTAGCTACCTAATGCAATTTTTATTTAAATTATGATAAAAATTATTAATTTATACATTTTCATATTTGATATTTAAACTTAATTAAACTAATTGAAAGAAGGTTTCACAAACTAGTTATGTCATTTTTTCCTGTATTACCATTGTTGTTTTGATATCCAGAAATATCCATTAAGCATACAATTAATAACTACTTTAAAATGAATGCTTATTATTTTGATTTTATAATTCACAGACAATCATAAATTAAGTTCTATTTTTATAATTTTCCTTATATTTAATAAATACCTTCAATTTTTATTTGATATATATTTCTTTTTAAATCCAATAAAAAGATACAGTTGGGTTCTTAAAAATACTTTTAAATTTCTAGAAATAAAAACAAATTCACTTTACTGAAGTAATCTTATCTGTAGATAATAAAATATATGAGATATAATACAATTCTTTTGAATTATTGAAATCAATCATGTGACTACTTTTCTTTTTTTTTATTACTTGACATGATTTCTCAACCAATAAACTAATTATAATAATTTTCAGAATATTGACCATACTTTTAATTCAAATACTTAAATTATAATATGACCATCTTTAAATGAATATATTTATTATTTAAGTAATTTATAATGATTATATTATGTTTTTGAGTTTCTTTTACTTATAAAAGTATTGTCAAACTAATATTATTATCATTGGAATTCTGTATAGTAATTAACTTTAGGTATTTATGATCGATTTTCAACGGTCAGTGGCATGACAAATTCATATTATAAATATTGAACCTTTTTCCAGTGTATCTAGAATAATTATAGTTAAATTACACAAATAACTTTTAATTTCTAAGTTTAGGTGATTCTAAACAGGGGCGGACTGGCCAGGGCGGAAAGGCGGAGAAGTCCACCTGGGCCGGTCAATTTAGGGGCCTCTAAATTTATATTATGATTTTGTGATATTTTGGTAAATCTTTAATCTGTCGCCTATCATGCAGTCTATTATTTTAATTTCATATCCGCTATAGTCATATAATATTATAATATCTTATATCACTCAGTTATCAACTCAGTGCGTTGGCAATGAGTATATTATTAGCTATTATTAGCTATTATTAGCTCTTGATATCTACTTATTGTTATTGTACCGGTCTCAGTTAACTGCGAGAGAACATTCAGCAAACTAAAAATTATAAAATTCCGTCTTCATTCCAGCTTAAGTCAAGAAAACTTAGAAGCTCTTATTATCATGTCAGTAGAGAGGCAACTACTTGAAGACATAGAAATATCTGAAGTTATAGAGTACTGTACCTGAAAAACAGCTCCAGTTTAATGTACAAAATGTTATCTTAAATTGATATTATATTATGATATTAAGTTTTATCAAATTAAGTGACATTTTTTTTCACCTACCTACATTGATTTATCTTCCTCATATTAAAGTAATAATTAAATTGTTTTACTATTTGTCCATACAAGGAATTATCATTTATTTTATATTACAAACAATAGTGTAAGTATAAACATGGCTAAAATTATTACTAATACTACTATTTAGGTGTGGTTACTATATTCAAATTAGGAAAAATTGGGAAACTTACAAGTTTTTTCGGTAGGCAGGGGGGAGGGGGTAGCGCGACAGCATCATCATATTTATGACTATGACAATAAAGATATTGTTATTATTATAATACTTTTGGGCCGGTATATTTCATCTCCACCTGGGCCGATACACTCCCAGTCCGCCCCTGATTCTAAATAACGATATCAGTAGGTAGCCAAATCTTTTTAAAAAAGTGATATTGACAAACGTAGCACGTAACTCAATATTTTCCACTTTGAAGAAAATGTATGAATCATAAATATGTGCATATTAAGTAACCAATAATTGTATATTATATCAAGTGGGAATTAGGTAATTTTTACATTTTATTCGTTTCTATGGTGATAAACAAAGTGTTACCCAAAAATCTGTTAGAAAAAAAAAATATCTGTAAGTGCCCAGCCATAAAACATATTTATGTTAATAAAGAAATGATTCATTATTAATATATATTTGAAAAGAACAGTATTAAATTACAATCAAATTATGGATAATATAGCTTAAAATTAATTAATTATTTTATTTTATTTGCTCTTTATATATTTAAAAAATAATAATAAACAAATAACAAATTATATTATTATATTCATACACCACAATAAGAAATATTTAATTTAACAATGAATTCATTCATACACTATTCTGAATTTACGTAATATTGTAAAACCATAATGAATTGATTTGATTGTGTTTAAAATCTCAATAGGCTGCCCATGATTATGAGCAAATAACTTATTAATATAATAGTTCAAACATGTGTGTAATATAATGTATTATTGGGTTTTACCTATTATTGAGCTTTAAAAAAAAAAAATTATTTAGTAATATTCAACTGAAATTGTTTTAGGTTATTTCAAAGATAACATTATTTTGCATTTTGCTTCATCAATGACCTCCGGTGCCATTACAACTGTAGCGTCACTGCCAGTGGATATTGCCAAAACTAGGTATGAATAAAATACAATTTAATTTAATCTATGTTGGTATAAATTACAAAATATGCAATGATCGTCTAACTCTGTTTTTATAGAATCCAAAGCATGAAAATTATTGATGGAGTACCAGAATATACTGGCACAATAAATGCAATGGTTAAAGTAGTGAAGAATGAAGGTTTCTTCAATTTGTGGAAGGGCATTGTGCCATATTTTGCTAGAATTGGACCTCATACTGTATTAACATTTATAGCTTTAGAAAAGTTCAACGAGGCGTATAAAGTTGCCGTGTACGACCGTCAGTCATCAAAAAAATAAATATTACAATAGTTATTAACTAAATAATTTATCCATACATTCTTACAATTTATAATTTGTTTTTATTTAGTTTTATGTTATGTTAAATATTCTATTTTTTTTTTATGTTTATCATTGTTAAAAGTGAATTGTTTCCCCCAATATTAATATAATGTCTTATAGAAATCTAAAATAAATAATATATTAAGACTGTAATAAAATATATTATGTACCCAATGAAAAAAATTAGGATTGAGCCAATACATAGGTTATTTATTGAATTTGATAAAATATTTTGTGAATCTTAACTGGCTGAAGCAATTTTTTCTAAATGCCGTACTGCGTCCTTTAGCTTAAACACTAGTTCTTGAAGTTCCTGTGTACTGCAGACGAAGTCAATGTATTTTATTGTACCATTGTCTATTGTCTTCAGCCGCACTTTGTATAAGAATTCAGATACGTCATCAAAAACACTAGACTAAAAACAAATACATTTATTGTTATTGTAATAATTAGGATGTTAATGTTATAGTTTATAAGCACATCACATTGTTTAATAATATTTAAGCTGCTTAATATGTAACACGACAATAACTTTAAAATAGATTTAACTCTTACAGTTTTGATTATTTTTGTGATTACAAAATTATAAACATGATAATATACTGACTTGTACACAGTAATCGAGGCGGCATTCAACGTCAACCACATTAGCTAAAGATGTAGTGGTAATCTTTGAAACTTCCACAAGACGTGGTCTAACAGATTCATAGGTTTTAATGATCTCTGGTAAACGATCAGTATTAGCCAAAAGTAGTGTTTGTAAGTTTTGATTCAATGACTTTCCGTCCAGGCAATGTCGACTTGCAATTGTAAACAGAGCTATCAATGAAGCATATGCTTCTTTAGCAATATCTTGTTTAGACGTTATGCATAGGGTAGACTCTGAAATTAAAAAGAGTTTTTTTTTGGAAATTATTATTTAATTTTAAAAGCAATGTTAATGAATTTATTTATACTTGTGTAATAAGTAAAATATAACCTTTAATAAAAATTCTGAAGTTTGTCCTAAACAACTTTATAATAACATTTTGTTCAGGTACTTTAATAAATAAGGCATAAAAAAATGAATTACATATAATATTATGTAAAATGTATATGATATGAAAAGCAATCCAACTAATTAACGAAATGCCTAGTAACTCCATCAACATACTAACCGATTTACCAAATATATTAACAAAAATTCAAAATCCTAAAAAGAACAATGATATTACTAACCTTAAACATATAACACTAACATGGATACTTAGCCAAATTGGAATAGAGGGGAACAAAATTGAGAAACAAGCAACTAGTGACCGATATATCGAAACAATACAACTTTTTTAAAAAGATGACCTCAAACGAGAGGCCAAAAAAAACCATAACAAACTTATAGCGTAAGGAATAACATTTACTGAGGGACAACAAATTAAAAGAAATAAAACCATTAGATTCAACTAGAAAATAAGATGTAATACTCATGCGCTTGAGCAGTGGTGGACTGAACTTAAATTTTAAATGACGCATTTTGATAATTAAGTACTTACCACCAGCACCACCACCCCCAATTATTACTTATAACAAAGTTATGATGTAAATAAAATAAGGCCAACAGAGCCAAGAGGTTGGGTCTCGGCATGTTATTCTGTTCCACAGTCAAGGGGTAACACCACCCCTTTGAAAAGTCGACGAAGCTGCGTCAAAATTTAGCCCTTCAGCCCGCCACTGCGCTAAAGAATATGACGTTCCTAGTATGCCCACAAACATCTCATGGAAAAATATAGCTTGAACCATGTACTGCTTGTGGATCTGAAGTGTTTTATTTCAATGTTATTAAAAAAAACTTTTAGTTGTACTAATGAGTTCTGATGTATTAAAAATCAATATGTAACACACTAATCGCGGCCACTATTTATAACAAACAAAAAAATATACTTAAAAAATTGATTTTATAAAAAAAATGTTTGAATTAGGTACACTTCAATTTACATACATTATTGAAAAAATATTAGTAATCTATAAACTTACAAGCAACAAGTATCAATAAGATCTACAAGATAACATATTTACACAATTATATAAGGAGTATCATAACAAGTTAGGTATGGTACTTTAAATAAACTGTTTTATACCATATTAAAAAAAATTAGAAATATAATGTTAATGACTTGTATTATTTTCCCTTTAATAAAATTAAGTTATACAAAGCTAACCAATTTATAAACTTGTTTCATGCTTCATTGATTTAGAACAAATACATTTTATGTTGTACTCTTGGGCATTTATATCTCAAAATACATATTTTTGTTTTTTAATGTGGTTTTATCATATTTTTACAACATTTATTGTAATATACAGGTTATTAATTGTATTTTTGAATTTTTTTATATATTGTAGGTCATTTTTTTTAAACTTTAGATTTCAAAGAAAATTTTTACATTTTATTATTATTGAAGGTTTTCAATTACTTACACGTTACACTTGACTCAAGATAAGCATGCCTCAGTTAACATGAAAACTGAATCAAGTGAAACAAAATAACCAAGTATTATTATCTAATTTAACAAATAATAGTGATCATTTGTCATTTAATTTATTACCACATGCAACTTCATTAGTAGATGCAGTACATGTTCCATTTGTTAAATTAAATAATACAAGGTTTAGACATTTTTAAGAAAAAAAATATAATAATTAGAGTTCCAGACGAGTCTACATTACCTACAAAAGAATTATATAGAAAAATGTTTTTTTTTAAATATAATACTCTGTACCTATTAGACATTACTTAGGTGATAAAAAAAATTTTGGTTTGTGTAGATATAGTATACATTTTATAAATAATTATTATCCATTGAAAATAAAAATGTTTTCATTTTTAAGTTCATATTTTAGTTTTTTTAGCATTTTTTTTGTGCAATTGTGTGTTTTATATGTTAAAAAAATCATATCTTTAATAATAAATATTTGGGTAAAAGGTTGTCACCAATATTTGAATACATTCATAACACAGTTATATATTATTATTATAAAATTAATACTATAAATCATCACAAGTTTAAAAATTAAAAAAAAATGTTTTCTTAATTAACAAAATAGATTATTAGTTCTAAAGGTACTCAGTTCTTACCATTGTCTAAGATCTGTTCCGAAGTATCATCTAACAATGTTCCCAGTACCTTTTCAGCTTTTTGTAGTAATGTTTGGAAACACTTTTCGTTTATCAGTGCTGAGTTACACAACCGTTTTAGTCCCAGTTCAATTTCAGTTGATATATTCATTTTGGCTTTAAATAGTAATTAATAGTACCTAGGTACTTGTAAGTTTATTGGATATTCGCTACAGTAATAAATATTGCCAAATTTAAACTTATAAGTTTTTAGATTCTCACATACCTACCTAATTTTAATTAATAATTAATAATATATCATATAATCACATTATCATTTATCATAATTCAGAACCAAATAAACAAATCAGATATAATTTTTAAATATTATAATTTATAATACCAAGTTGGATTATAATATCAATATATAATATCAATCCGCCTTGTATAATACCTTAGATTATGTCAAAATCTATAATCAAAAAATATTGTATAATACTATGGACCTTAGTTTATAGGTCTATGTATAAAAGTATAATACAGCACTTATTATCAAATACTATGAATGATTTATTATATATGTCAAAACTTAAAAATGAATATTTAATACTTAATTATTTATTAATCATTTATTATGAAAAAAACGAATCAACATTTCACAGAAATCTCTTTAAGATAATAAGATAAAAGTCTTCTCACATCGTGGATAGCACATTAGTACGTCATGCTATAAATGATAGTTATTAGTTGAGGAATAATAACACCTTATGTCCTTATTCCTTACACTAGTATAATGTGATACTGCATACGATAACGACTAAAGCGCTCCTGACGGTTTTCATAAATACTAAATACCAATAATTTATTAATATCAACAAGCTGGTGGATTGATTCGCTTTGATCAACAATCTAATATTGTTATATAAATATATAATTATGTAACATATTATTTTATATTTAACATTATAAACCACACTCTTAGGGTTTTACAAGTTACAAGTTACAAGCTGCAAGCTACACATTTTGAACGATTATTGTGTGGAAAAAATAATATTTCAAAAATGTAAAAATGTTTTATGACTTACACGTTGATTTTTGTTTTGAGCGTACATTCTATGGTTGCAACTCTTATTGGTATCGTGCAATGGCTGTTAATCATTGATTAACTACTCATATCGGGATTAATGATAAGGTATAAAATATAAATGTATTATTATTTACCTATTTGTTACGGTATACATTATAGTTATAATTGTATTATAAGCCTATATAATTTTTGTATAATAATAATAATGATATGTTACATGTGGCTTGGTGTGGTGCGGTGCGTACATTTAACTGCGGAAACGCTCAGAGTGTACTTATCGATCGGTGTTGCTAGCTCCCGGATGGGTGACCACCAGGGATTTTTAGCAACAAATCCGCGCCACACATTACACATACAAACGTGTTTCAACCAACAAAACCACCTACAAAAAAAAAAAAACAGCTTATGGTGGCCATAGTTGCCGGGCTGAAGCTTAAAAAATTAAATAATAATATTATATTTAGCAATAGGTGTGAAGGTAGCCGGTAGGTACTCTAGTTCAGTACTCTAGTAGCCAGTTTATACATTTTTACAAATGATTGTTCTGGATTGTGTTTGAAATTTGAATGTGTGGTTTGTCTGCTCCTTTTTGATTTGTTTGAAATATTTATGAATTCACGATACAACAGCTACGATCAATAACATATTTAATTATGAATTATATCGAGATTCGAGACCCGCAAGTCACAACCAACACAATATTTTACATATTTCATTATTGTTCATATTCCTTGTGGCATACACGTTAATATCGTTAATATAATACTACCAGTAGTGTACACTTAGTTGCATATTCCCGACGCCGTGCAATCATAATTTCACCATTATTAATTAAATCATTATTCATTAATAGGGCTCAGATTTCAATGCAAACTGTATTATTTTTTGGGTGCTCTAGGACAATGTATTATACAAGTACATGGTTAATTTCATTCGACAGATATTACAAAGGTAAAACTTTTATTTTTTATTTTTCTTTTACCATTTTCAGATTATTTTATTAATTTCCAGTGCAGTAAGTATGTATACAGTAAGATGTTTAGTTTAGGTTAGGAAACTCAAAATATTATATTATCGAGAAATATTATTTCCTCTAATAGTTTTTAAATATTTCTCAACTGTATTATAGGTAATATGTCAATCGTTCTAAATATGAATGCTATAAGTTATAACGTAATCTTTATGTACCTTTCCGCGATTATCGGATGTGGTGTCTTATAAAGAGTGGGACTCGGAACAAATAATAAATAATTGCCAACTGGTAAATATTGATGTCTGATGATACAACGCAATCACATTTATTTTCAGTATATTGTTATTATTATAAGTGCCAAAGTTTGATATTTTGTTTTTGTATTTCTGTTAATATTTAGTTAAGATAAAAAATAAAGGGGCTACATTCATCTTTAGAGGACTACTATTTCGGGTTTCCAATAGTCGTCTGCCACCATAGTTACTTCTATGATAATAAGATCAAGATGAAGGTTTTTTGAAGCCCGACATATCGATGTAGATACTCAGTGGAAACATTTGTAAGAGCGACGGAATCTCTACTTACCTATTTAAAAGTATTGAAACTTGATAGTAAATTGCCCTTACATTAATGCTTAAATACGCAGTAATGATTAACTTGTTATATAATATAATATATTATAGTACCTATCTATTTATGTGTTCACTAAGTAGTAGGTTATATATAAATATTAAATTTTTTTAATACTTATCAATCATGATTCATGATGATACACATACATTAGATTATCATTAGGTACATAATATTGTATTACTAGGTGTTGTGGCGTGTATCGTTTAGTGCTTAATATGATTTATAAGTTAATAGTCATTTAACTTATAAGCTTTTAGATTTTAATTATATCAATTGTTAGATATTTGAAAAAATTAAAAGTATATAACCGGTACCTATAGTCGATATGAATGATAATTTCAATTAGGATTATAAAATAAAAGGAGAGAATGTTTACTTACTACACGGGTTGTAGGCTACATTTACACAGGCAACGGCCCGGTGAAATTTAAAATTAGCATGCGCCATGCATAATAGCTCACATACGGAGAAAAATACTAAAATGATGACCCCGGACCTGGGCATGGGCATGTACTATTTACTATAGATACTTAATGAATGTGAACGATTTGTAAAAACAAATACAAAAATATGCATATTATATGTAATAGGCAATAGCTGAAAAAACTACAAAACTAACAAAAAAACATCAATCATGCTACTGGAAAATAAATAATGATTCACTCAACGACATTTTTTGAATTGTTTGTGTTATTGTAATACTATCTATAACATAAATATAGATCAATAACAAACACTACTCCTTTATCCTATACAACAGAATATATTAGGTGTACCAATAATAACGTATACAAAAATCAATAATGATTCCACTAACGATCAACGGATCGAATCGTTCAATGGTAACGCTTTTTCGTCCGATTGACATTTTGGCTTGACTTATCCATGGATATTGTCAAAGAGTTACTTATTGAGATTATGATTCAGACATTTAGTTAATGACGTGTAATATACTAATACCTCAATTAATGGTTATAACTTATACAATTATAAATAATAACTTGTATCAGGGATCTATTTACTGTTTACCGTGAGTGTATCGGTGTATCTTGACCGACCTATTAGATATTTTGATGATAATACAATTAATACCGTGTTGTGACTTGGTTTTTGGCGCTAATATTATTCTTTTCACAATAGGCAAAGAGCATTTTCCCGCGTATTTTATAATAATACACCACCTGCTAAAATACCCACGGCGCGCACTGGTGTTATCGTGGCTCGTCGTATATTATCAAGTAGATAAAAGATACTACAATTCTGTTACCGAATGTGTAAACAAAAAAATAAAAACATTATTATTGTTTATATTTAAGAACTTTAGTTCCGTTATTATTAACGTTTTTTTTATTATTTTATTATTATTATTATTGTTATCGATAATCTATAAACAGGTGGTCGCATACTCGCATGTATTTTCATTGTGGCGTGTCTAACTACTTTCTGGTCGCGTGCGAACCCGAATGTCCGACCGAAACAAATTTTTCCTACCGGCGTGCCTAGTGCCTTTACCTCTATAATATCCTAGTAGTTTAGTGTGGTGTTGAATGTTGATGTCATCTTGAACCAACCCCGAACTCTACTTGGAACTTCCTGAGGTGAGTAAAATTGTGTTGAGCTATTTATACAAATTGTATGAACCTTCTAAAGACTAAAGTAATAATTGTAGGGTTCTGGTTAAGTTATAACTTATAATGAATTGTTGCTAAATAGTTTAAAAACCACAATATTATTAATATTAATAAAGCTAGGGGTGTACCTACCTCCTACTAAGGAGGAAAAGTTCAATTTATTTTGGTAGGTTCTATTTTATATCCACTCAAATACTCAATATACCTATATACCTACTTATTTTATATTTTGAAATAAAATATGTACCTATTTTTATTATGGCCTCTGAAGCTTATGCATTCAATGTAGATATTTTATTCTAATTTATTTATTTAAAATTATTTTGAATTGTTTATAGTTTATTTAACTTTATTGATCAGGACAAGTATTGCCTAGGTATACTTAATATTTAACTAATTTAATATAAAAATATATCAAAAAGAATAGTAGATACAATCTTAACTAAATTTACCTTTATTCATAATTTCAATACAGATGAGGTTTTTATTATTTTTTCAAAAATTATAAGAGTAGAATAAAATAAGATAGGTACCTATTTAAATGGTGTAGGGTTAGAATATTTCAAAACAACCAAAAATGATAAATCCTTTTTGTGATCCATCAAAATAACTAAAAAAACAAGTAGTTCTGATTTATATGCAATCATACAAAATTTCTTGTATAATTTAACATTTGGTAAATATAATTTATAGACAATTTTAAGCCCATTCCAATTTTTCATAATTTGTATTTGCTATAAAGTATATTATATAATACAATTTATCAGATTTATTTAATTGTCAAGCAAATATTAAAATTGTTGAAAATAAAATTAATTTTTCTTGGTTGATAAGCCGTCTAAATAAATTTTTTACAAAATCCATTGCAATTTTCTCGATTATTTATCAAAAGTGTCTAAATATATTTTATATTTACCTACATAAATGAACTTAAAGATTTAAATTTCTATTTCTATCTAATAATTTGATTTATACTACAATTATTTAGGAATAGCAATAATTGTTAATTTTTTTTAAATATTTATTTTAAAAACCATATTAAAATATTATGTTATACCTATTCAATCAATATATACTTTGATAAAAATATGTATTCAACTTGAAACAAATTAAATATTTATCCTTTTTTCTGTGACCATACTTATGTTCCACTTTTGTACCCGGGCGCCAAACTTTATCTATCGCATGTTGGGTGTCGTGTATGCAATTATAATAAGCCACTAATAAGGAGGTAATAATATAAAATAATAAAAAATTTTTTTGTGTGTTCAGGGATAGCAAACCTTACTTTCTTTAGCCCCACTTATGGATTATGAGATATTATAGGATAGCTGATATTTAATATTGATATAATTTAATTGCCTGTACTAGATTATAATATGCATTTTTAGTAATTTATAAATTAAATACTAGTAAATTGTAATATTGAGAACCATAACTAAATATAAATCAAGGATAAACTCCTAGTCATCTATGATTTGTAAGGTTATTAGGTACCTATATTTGTACATAAAACAATATAATTTCAATATTTTTAATTGAAAATATGAAGGTAGTCAATAGTGCCGCAACTACACATTACTGATGTGCAAACCTTAATTTGGGGGCTAAATATTTTTTTCAAAAAAGTATTAACTTCCTGTAAATACGATACAATAGTTGGACATTATATTATGGAAGATAGTCTAGTAAATGTTTGCTTTCAACTATGTTAACACTTTTTCTATCATCATCCTTATATTTTTTCATATTACTGTATAATGAAGTATGATGTAAAACTAAGGCATGGACTCAACTTTTTTAATTAATTTATAGAGCACCTGTGATTTTACTGGAAAATGTTTATTTTATCTACTTTTCCAATATAACAATTTGAAAAATTGGAAAATTTAATTAATATTTTGGTAAATCAATTTGTGTGATATCACCTATCTAAAGTGACATACTGTAAAATCTTCTACATGCCTTACCTTTGTACGTTCTAAGCTAATGACTCTCTAGAATAAATTCAGATTAGTGCTGTTAGCTCTGATAACACTTTGTACGACGATATGCGTTTGTTGATTCTATGTCTGTTCCTCCAAAATTGAAGTGACTATCAGGATTTCAAGATTTCATATACTGTAGCAATATTCGGTTTAAATAAATTTCATTGACTATAGGTACATATGTCCCAGTACTGTTCTTTTTTAAAAAGTAAGGGTGCAAGAAGCTTGAAATGATATTCAAACTAGGGTTTAAGGACTGAAACACTTTTATTTAGGCGTTAAACAAACATAAAACAAATCACTAAATCATAAGCATTTAACCCGTACTACGACTGAGCATCTCAAGTTCAATTGTCATACCTACGTTGTCGCTGAATCACTCAGCGACAACAGGACTACCCGTGCTTGTGCATATGGCGATATTATATTAGAAAATATTTTTGTCGTCTCAGCACATCTTGCTTCACTGGTATGACCTATAGTAATAATTAGCTGCATAAAATATTCCACGATCCCACCTATATTACATATTATATATTAAATAATATTATATTAACGACTGTCTACAATATATAACAGTTGTTAAATTGTATAAACAATACTGTTGCCGACAAGTAAACAGTTAGGTATGTTATATGATTACAATAAGTGTGTAATATTATATTTTAGTAATATGATCAAGTTTATTTTTTCTTTTCTTTATTTTACTTAAATTAAAATTTCTACTACCACAGCTACAAATTAATTTTTATTTACCAATTGGCAATTGGGGGTTCATATTTTGGTTTGGTTCCAATGTGCAATGGACACCTTGCACACCAGGTAGTTGTGGCACTGGTAGTGAACTTAACATACTTAACTGTAAAGATTGGCATTGATTAAATGAATATTCATAATGTGCAATGAATTATACAATTTACATGAAAATTAATTTAGATATATTAAAAATTGAGACTGGATATTGAGTGTATGTTATTTTGTCGTATAGTTCATTATAATTATAAATTATAATAGAACAGAACCAAGTTTCATTTGAACAGAAAGTGGTCTCTGTAAAATATTACAATCAGTTGTGCGTTCCAGTCCACAATGGTAGCCCGCTCTCAGTTTGACTGTATTTTAAATGTATCATATTTTGTCTAATTTAAATCAAATTCCATGTTATAATATATTTCTTGAAAAAAAACTACTATAAGTAGTACAATGCCGTAAATAAGAATTTAATGTGTGCAAGTTTAGGAAGGGGGGGTTTGTTATATTAAAAAAAAATTACTTAAAAATATTTTAGTAGATTAAATGTTTGTAAATACATTTATATTTTATATACTTTCCATGTTGTAAGGTGGGTTTGAATTCCCTATCCCCGGGTGTCTACAACTCTGAGGTAGTAGGTAAATGGTATTCAAAGTGAATTGTTATAATATTAACTTAAGATTCTGAGTGGAGTGAAGGAGAATTGACTTTTATCACCGTTTATACTATCTTATTTTTTATGTAACTTTTCTTGGTAGTCATAAAGACCATTTTTTATAAAAAATCTTATTGTATATATTATTGTTGGATCTAAATTGTATTTAACGTGTCAGATCTGTATAAAAGTGGTAATGGTTTTAAAGAATACTCTGTAAACTAATGATACAATTGACTTTAATTACTAAAACCTTGGCATTTTAAATGATAATTTATTTAGTAGGTATTTAATGTATTTAATATAAAAAAAATACTTACATTTATTTGTTATAATGTAGGTATTTATTTTTTGAATTCATAAGTGCTTTAAATTAAAAAAAATAAACAGAATTATAACTTAAAATAAAATAAAGACTTTCTTGAATAATAATAATTAATAACACTTAACAATAAAACTAGAAATAAAACAAAACAAAATAAAATAAATAATTTTTAAAATCATTTATCGGCTGGAGCTTAGTGTAGCCTTGCTATCCGGGGGTTCGAAGCAATTTATTATTGTTATCTCCTCCTGTTAATATTTGAAGGTGCATGGAATAAGTTTGGAATTTCTAGGTGCTGTCATTAATTAAATAAATATTAAATAATAATATAAATATTTATGTTAAATTGTATATTCATTGTATGAAAATGTTGTGATTAATTAATTATAAATTATACTGATAATGATAATGTATTGTGATATTTTGTGATAATAAACAATGTATATTTTCAATCAAATTCGCCACTTTTATAGTTTTATCCACGGGTGTACTAAATATACTTAGTCTAAATCTCATCAGTAATATTGAAATCTTACCTATTCATTTTTAGTAGACAATTTCACCTTCTCAATCACTTACCAAAGCTCAACAAATATCTAAAATTAATAATGTACCTAATATGGGTAGATACCTATTGGTATTTTAAATGTACGATGAATTATTATATTATGAACTATTCACTGTCTAGAATGAAAAAAAAGTGTAGAAATAAAACTCAAGCAATGAAAAATCTATTATTTATTACATAATATTAATTTTTATTAATATTTAATAAACTTTCATTTGTTTGAACCTTAAGCATGCTTATGATAACTAAATAATTATGAAGTACCCATTTGCTAAATATATATGTATATAATATATTAGTTGACTATTCATTGCCCCGTTGTGTAAATGTATAGGTAGAACATTAATAACTCCTCTAAATCAATTTCGCCAACAAGGGGTTGGTTTAAATGTGTTTGTTATTTCATACGTTTAGGTATATATATATATTCGTCTACAAATGAGTGGAAATATCGAAACGATATCCCTGTGGGCATATTTGTCATCAGATAGTACACAAACTATTTTAGATAAGCTTTGCCTATACGGTTTTCCGACTTCCGGTAGTTACAAATCATAAAACATGGCGTTTAAACAGTATTCAAAATTATGACTAAATACTCGCAAAGCTAATTCCATGAATTAAAATAATTTCATTCTATTGATGGTAATAACAAATAACTATAATAATAAAATACGTATTTTTATAACGAGTATATTCTTGTTAATTTAACTAGGTTTGAATAATATTAATTTAAAAATTACGGTTAGATACAGACTGCAGGATTCGGACACTCGTATTGATTAACTAACCAAAAAAGGTTAGCATAAATAATAAAATTGTTTGAGATCACGAAAAAACAAAACGTAACAGATTTTTCTCCCATTATAGACTTCTCAAATTTCTCAACAATGGTTTTGTGATTTTTTTGATTTGGATTAACATTTAAAATAATCTGTGCTCGACTTCCAATTGATAGAATACGATGATTTATTATATTAATTTATAAACGTAGGTACGTATAGACAGTTTAATATGTTATTTCCCAAGTTGTATGGTTTATTATTATTATATCAAATATTTTGAAATTATAATAATGAGTGACATTAGTGACATCTGAAATTCGGTGAAAGTTATGAAACAGTAAAAGCAACATTGGCGTTGATCTCCGAGGCCTTTAATTTCTTACACGAGGCATTGCGGGATTATAAGCGTGAACGGAGAGACTTAAAAGTTTTAATTTGAAATTCAAATCAGCGAGCCATCCTGTCCTTCCCTTATACATTTAATCTATCTTATGTTCCATGGTAATTGACATGCAATCCCGGAAAAGTTTAGGTGTGCCCCTGTTGCTGTATCATTTTTCTTATTAAATTTTAAAATTATTTAGACACCTATTTTTAGTTCGAAAGATAAGTGTGAACCGATCAAATAGATATAACAACTCAATAAAATTGTGATCTGAATAAATCGATAATGGTACAGGTCTATAGGGATACAGATACCCATGTGCCAAAACCAAGCGCCTGGCCTTTGGCACTATACATCGTCTGTTTAATTGATGCGTAAGTAATCTTATATACATACACACATACATATACATAGGCGTAATCTGAGATAAATTCTTGAGGGAGGGGGGGCAAACTGTGGTAAGATACGCCTATGTACATACATAGTGTATAATGTATATGAATAATCATAAAATATTAATTTTAGGTTTATTTAATATTTATTGCATAACGTAATTAAATATTTGTATTATTTTTCGTTATTCAGTAGGTATATGATGTTTTTGGTAATTTTCCAATGATAAATTAATTTATACTTCATGTTGCATTATTGTAATATGTTAATTATTATATCATACAAAGTGGTTGTTTTAACAAACGCAATTAATAAATAAAATAGGTAATGCAAATACAATTATTTATTTTGCTAAAATTGTTTGTTTTTGTTTTTAATACCTATGTGCTATACTAATCTATTCACATATATTAATTAACCTTTATTGACAACATAGGCCATTGGGTGTTTATTTGTAGTAGATTTTTTTTAACTGTGAAGAGGTCACAGTTGTTTAGAACACGTGTGTGTGTATATGTGGCAAGGATTTGTCACTAAAACCCAGGTGGTCATCCATCGGGGAACTAGTGGTACCGGCTGATGCTTGACTTCAGAACACGTTTTTTGACTGAAGTCTGAAGCCAACCACCCCACCACACCAGGCTATAGTATTTATGTGTAGGTTTATGGTTTACGTGTGTACTTTTTTTAGTTCTGCTATACAAGGTGATTCTTGCCTATTATACATAACCCAATACTTAAACTATTCATTAAATTCTGATTTGTTGACTTTTTAAGTATATTGAAGAATCATACATTCAAATCCTTAGATTTTGTATGCAATTAGAGTGTCCTGCATTGATGTATACTTTTCTTTTTAAACGGGAACTACTCTTTCTTATTGTAAATTGTTAAGGAAAAGATTTTAAATTGTGTTTTTAAAAATTCTAGGAAGATAAAAACAAAATTGACATTTCTAGGTTTTTTGATCTAATATTATACGGTGTCACTATAATAATATTATATCTGACTTTTGCGTAATGTACAATTTAATAATATAGTGTATACAGTTAAATTACTTTGATAACAGCAATAAATATTTATAGTTAATTTTTATTTGTAAATGCTCTTATTTTAACTTCTACAGCCTTAAATTTAATTGTTTAAAAATATTTACTCAAAATATCTGTATGTTCCGAATTATTTATAAGGGCTTTATACTTTTTAGTTTTTATGCACTTCAGTATTATTGATTTGAGTTTTTTTCCCTTGTATATTTTATACCCCTAGATGTAGAAGCACTAATTAATAATTATTTTACGTTCCTTCACGTCTGTCC
>JANEHU010000036.1:0-10257 GCA_027563435.1 Nasonovia ribisnigri
TACCTACAATTATTGCAATCAAATAAATTTAAAAGTTGTATTGAATTTGTTGCTAATTGAACTGATAGATTGCAAGATAATCCAAATAATTATTATCAAATATATTATGGACAGAAAGCAATTTTCCATAATAATGCACAGGTGAATCATCATAATCATAATTACTAGAGTGACGATGTTGAATGTTAATAAAATGCATCGGCACCAGATCATAATTGTCACCAAAAGTGTACATGTATAATTAACAAAGATTTTTATGTATCCACACGAGTGTATTTTATAATTGTAATTTATAATCTTTATTTAATCTTGTGCTTTCAAATTTCAAATTAAAAACATGTTTGTGTAATATTTTCATAGATAATAAAGAATACAATAATGTATGTATCGAACACTATTCGAACTCCAAACATGTAGTATGCCTAGGTATACGTACTAACGTCATAATTACTTATAATCATCTAGAGTCCCACTCCCCTGGTAGCCTTTTTTCGATATTTGAATTAATTGTGAGAATTTTCAAATGTATATTTTTACAATTAAATGATCATCCTATACCTATCACTTTATCAATTAAATCAAAATATTGTCATGGACTATGATAATATATCTTAATGTTATTATAGTATATACTATTGTACTATGAGATTTATGTTTTGTTAACAGTTTATTATCTAATTACCGTAAATTGGAGATGTTCTATGACGTGTATGTACATAGTCGCATACTGGTACTGAAATCATTTGAATTAGGTTTAATTTAGTATTCATTATTAGTTTATTAGTGATATTTATTATTATATATACATTTTATATACGTTCTCTAGACATATTAAAAAATATACATGATGTATAAACGCGTTATAAGTCAAAGAAGAAATTATATGATAGTTATAGATCGAGGATGGCAAATTTGAGTGCCTTCAATATATTTTCCATGGATTTGCCATCCCTGTTACAAACAATTATAACTAACTAGGATATTATTCCATTACCCATAGTGTTCAAACACATATAATTAAAAGCATTTAAAAAAATATTTAATACGAATAAATAATTTACTTAAATCCTTTACAACACTTCCCATTATAATATATTCCATTGTCGCATTAGCACAGTATACGTTATAATCTTCGACTCTGGCTCAAAGTGATTCTCGGGTCATTTATAAGATTCCAATCCATTGATTTTTATACAATGCTAAACTGATATTGTAAGTATTAGGTAAATATTGTTATTATTCAACTTTTTTTTTCCTGTTCTCAAGGCCAGAGGAGGAACCACGTTAGCATTACATATCATCAGTAGTATATGCCCCCACGACCTGAAAGACTTTCCTCAGCGATCGCTAATAGGTATGTGACTTCCAGAGGGCGTTATTGTTATTCACCTGTCCAACCACATTTAGTGCGGTCTCCCTATGGATGACAATTTCTACTCAACTTTTCAGTGAGAGCTATACTCATGGGGCATTTATCTGCACTCTATAAGTGTCCACCAAATTATAATGTTTTGCTACTATGAAATTAGTGAATAGTCTTGACATAGCCATGTATGTTATTTGATCTTTGTTAAATATTAAACCCATGTTTGGTTATGGACTTGCTATGAATAATCTTTTCATTTATTATTGATGTTAATAAAATTAATGTTTCGGCTCAGTTTATAGTTCGAATAAAAATATAAAAAACTAATGGACTGTATATTATTGAATATATTGATTTAATTAATTTATGAAGCGATATTTTTCGGCATTGTCACCGACGCAACGTTGAAAATTGAGATAGTAGATAGAGCCAGGGCCAGATATCCTAATGCTATCTCCAACGATAAAATGATAGTTTATATGAATTGTACATTGAACATTATTTACAATTGTTTGCAATAATTTTGAAAATGTTTGGACAAAGTCAGTAGGCGTACGTGGTTAACTTTACGGATGCTACACTACGATTTAGATGTTTTTCAATGTAACTTTAATTTAACTGCCGCCTCCCACAGACTACCGAAATGCGGTGCTCGTGAAGGAATAAAGTGCCATACTATTTCGTTACGGTTCATAAATTGATAGATGCGATTTACTGACATTAAGTGTTTTAATTCATTAAGTTTGCTGTTCACACCCACAAAAAAAGTGCCGTTATCTGAATATAAATCTTTACATAGACTACGGCGAGAAATGAATCTCTTTACGGCTGCAATAAATTTATCCGTGCTTAAATAACGTACAAGCTCTAAATTCTACGCTTTTGTCACGAAAGACACGCATATATACCTACGCCTTTTGCGTTGCGACATTTCATTGATTGCTGCATTTTAACACAAATTGACCTGCATAATCAACCCCACAGTTTTCAAAACATCTACTTGGCCGATCGACTAAATTTGGGTAAATTACCCATTTGAGGAGACATATTTTTTGGTTACTTAAAATATTTTACGCATTGATATAAAAATTTTCGGGCACACCTTGAGTGACCAGCATTTCAACCGCGCCGTGACAAGTGTAGCGTGTGGCCCGGCATGCATCAGTCTTTCGTCTTCGCGTAATATGATTAATTTTGACAAGTTTATCTCTTTAGGTAGGTATTATAATCGGAAACCGTTGATCTGTATCATTAATCGTAGCGTTGGTTAGTCTACCACCTACACACGCGATTTAATCATTGTCTATGAACAGATTTAACTTATATATTTTAATCTTCGCCGATACATTACGTTTTGTTGCCGAAGAAAAATTTATGCTTTGTAATAATTTAATTATTGAATTAATTGGTATCGTTATCTCGTCTACATTTAGTGCGCTGGTAATTCACGGAATTTTATTACGTTAAGATTGTGAATTATTTTTATACCGTAATGAATACGAAACTATTCGTGAATTTGTTATCAATCGGTAATCGAAAATATCGAAAATATCTATCGATATCAAATTACGCGCACACTTTCACAGTACACACGATAATAGGCGTAATCCTTTCTTCATTGTGAATATCATTTATCCGTTCCAAATCTTCGCTATATGCTGCTGAACATTTAAATTCATCATCATCAGACCATACCAGACCATGCTACCATAAAGTGTTGGTTTTCAATTCGGTCAGTGTACATCCTCGTGACAATACGTCAGCTGGATTAGCGTGCGACTTCATATGTCCCCTCTCCGAACAATTTGTCAAAGATTGGATTTTACTAACGCGATTTGCAAAAAATGATTTCCATTTACTTGATTGTATAGCTTTTCAAGCCAAGGTGAGAGTAGAATCTGTCCAAAAAAATGTTTGTGATATGTTCACTCTAATCACTGGTAAAATTACGTTCATTAGGCTTGATAAAAGTGACGCTGCACAAATCTCAAGTCGCGGAATCGGTAATACCTTCACTAGTGAGGTACGCGATTTTTCACACACTTATTGGGACATAATGACCCATCCGTCATATATTATGTAGTACGTATATAGATTCGTGTATATTATTTAGTGTATACTATATAGACACGTACCATAATATGCTTTCATAGATGCATCTGCATCATTTCAACGTGTTTTTCCTTATCAGATCCTAACCAATGAGGTATGAAAACGAATTGAGCTCATTTAAATAGTTATTATAATTTTCCCACTCTGACTGAATGTCCGGCGGAATTGGACTGTCCCAACCGATTTTTTCTAGCTGTAATTTTGGGAGCAATATTTTTCCCGACTAATATTAAAGGACCTACTTGCCCTAATGTATCAAAATATAGTGTTGCTAGGGTGACAAGAATGTTCCGTTTAGTTACTTGAACGTTTATTTTTGGTATTTGAACGACGTACGTGTAAATGTTACACTCCGGCTAAAAATACAAGCCTCAAGCTTTCGCCTTTTCTCTATCCATTGAGATTGTCACCGCTTTGCATTTATTTGAATTTTTGAATAAATCTGCGTGATTCGCCGTCTACTTTGATATTTCAAATCCCGCACTTTGCATACTTGAAATGTATTCATTGCGTAAAGTTATAGCTTCACTCAATGTCTCTACAACACTAAAATCAATTTTGATAATTTATATTAATCTTGGATTTGTGGTTTTGTCAGCTATAAGGTTGACACAACTCATCGCAAAAAGTCCCACGGGTACCAACCCATAAGTAACCGTACATAATCTGTATATTTTGAGCTCCTGGTTAGGTTAACCTAACCTAACCTAACCTAAGTTAAAAAGGTAATGTTAACTTTTGGTTAACTTCTAACTTAGTTGAATTGATAGACAGTTTTGAATTAACTATTGATTGTTAACCCAATTTCGATTTCAATTTAACTTAACTGAGTTAAAAAATATCATTAACTTGCCCAGCCTTGGAAATTTGCGTAACGCTGAGTTGAATGAGTCGCCAAACTGTTGACCACAATTTACTTTGAATGCTATTTTTACTACAAATCTACCATCCTCATTTTTGTCAACGTTTTATGCTTCGGACATAGTTCTTCCATTTCCCAAAATACTTCTATTTAATCATCTAATAATCCGTACTGATGTTTAGTCGTTAACAAACACGAATTTAATTTGATTTGATTTACATTTCATATTGAGTTACCTAGCACTACCCAATAAAATAGTGTTTTTTGCAGGTATGGCCCTTCCTTGGTTTTGAACTTATAGGCACATATTATGCACCATACATTTCTCCTCCGATAAGAATGTCGATATTGTCTGGATAATTGAATGAAGGGTCCGCAACATTAACGTCGTCGTGATTGCTTACACTGTGTATAGGCGTAGATGGTAATGAACCTGTTATTTTTGAGAACACTAAAAACTCGATAGTCGTTATGTACGCACTATTTAATGATTGCACAACGGCTGTTACTTTGTACTTTATATTATTCTTGGACTCACTTATTCCACGTTTGAGTCCTAGTTAATTTACCAAATTATTCGTAAAGAAATTACTTTGAGACCCGTTATCTAATAACGCCTGGCCGTGTATCTTCAGGCTGCGTCTATACCTTGGGGGCTGAGGTAAGCGGTATGTCACACACGTTACGGAATAAAGTTATCGTTACGGAATAAAGTTATCCAATGCAATATAAAATATTTAAATAAAAAGCTATTAATAACTAGTAATGTTTACTTACTTAAAGATTCTTTTATTATATCTAAGATATGTTCAGTTGTAAGATTTGTGGAGCCTAAAAAGATTCAATATATTATTTATAAGTATAAGTTTTGTACTGATTTTATATTTCTGTCTAATCAACTCGTAACTTTTTTTGTACGTAAATAAAATATAAAAATAAATAATTATTATAGAATAATTCAATGACTATAAAACTTCATTTTCCTAATGAATGGAAAATTGGTTAAAATTCTTGGTGTTATATTTGATTGATTCACATGTGTAATACAAGGTGATTCCTTTATCACGAATCTAACCTCATTATTACAAAATGTAAATTTTGTAGAAACAATACCTTTTAAATAGTTTCTATAGTCATTGAAAAACAGTATTTATAATATACATTTTTACAATATTATAAAAAATCATTGAAAATAGGTTTTTTTTTATAAACATTTTTTTTACAACGACTTGAAATCGTGTAATAAAATAATTTCAAAAACATTGATACATTTAGCAAGTATAGAAATTATTTTGATGATAATATTAACCGAATTGATCCCATACTGGATAATTATGGTAGATTTATCTACCGCATAAAGTCAGCTGCCCAAAAGTTAATACCTAGACCCAGAGACATAATTATACTTCTTACTGGAGAAAGAAACATGAAGAATTATTACATCAATTTGAAAGGGGTGGAAATGAGATTGATTCCAATAAACTTATCACCCTACTTGACGAACAGTGAAAAAGACGATTACTGGTTATGGACAAAATACTCACTAGAGTAAGGAAAGTTGATCACGTTTGAAGAAACTGGGCAGATCAAACCTCATGGAAGGATTGCAAAGTATTGTAGTGATCTCTGTGCAGGACACTGCGATCGGTACCACAATAATTATTTAAACGACGTAGCACGTTCGTTGTTGTCTTGAGATGTGTGTTGAGGAAAATAGGTAAAAATAACTAAACACTTTTAGTTTACTATTTGATAATATATTAAAAAACACTTTTAATAATTAAAGTTAAAACATCAAAACTTATTAAGTTTAAACAATCAAAAAGGTTTCGACAGAATAACAAGTATTCTACCGGAGAGTAGTTATTGATACTTATGATGGCGGCAATGCGGCTGTTACAATGTCCGCGACCAACATAAGTATTCTACTGACTAGTGGGACTTACTCTCCTTTTGCTAGGTGCTCTACCCGTATTTATATGAGTTCCCAATGACAGATAGAGGACTAGTACTATTAATAATTATAATCAGGCTTGATTTGGAGTGGTGTGATGTTATTACAATTATCTACATATTTATGAAAATATAATATGTTGTTTCCGCTGAGTGTGGTAAAAACTATTATTCGGCGGAAAGCCTTGGCTTTTGGCCTACTGTTTAATACGTAGAAATAATTAGTAAGTAAAAAGATTAAATTAATGTATATTCTACACTAAATAATGAGTTAACCTAATACAAGCGTATTGGGTTTACTACAGTATCACAAAACTCTATTTTGAGAATACTTTAAAAGGTAATAAATATAAAATTTAAGAAGAACGAAAAGATTTAGATAAATACCAAAACAAGAAGGAACTAAAAAGATACTTAAAGGAATCCTAAATTATTGAGAACTCGGAGTGGAGAAAGTGAATATAACTCTTAAGTCTATAAAAATGGTAAATCAGCTGGCGTTGGTGGAGTTTTACAATAATTCCTCAAAGATCTAGGTATTAAAGCGGTAAACTTTTGATGGCAAATATGTCTTCTTATGTTAAAAATTACAACGTAGCGGTAAACTTATGTTGAGAAGCCAAAGTTATCGTGATATTAAAACCTAGTTAGCCTGATTTCGGGTCTACCAAAAAATCTACAGACCGATATCGTTATCCATGTTCGTCCTATTCGTTGTCCATACTCTGTTCAAGTCAAGTAACGTAGTCAGTCGGTAAATAGTTTTTGTCGGGCCGCAGCAAGCAACACTCGATTATCATCCTCAACCAGTAAATTATCTGAATACACCCGTGTAATATCTATTTTTATGGCAAAGTTGGTCTTATAAAATTAGTGGGATTTTAGAAGTTACCCAAATTATCATACTAGCCACAGTTTTAGTGGCGTAACGTACTTGTTAACAGTAGTTTAGCTCGCATCATTTGATCTGTAAAAGGTTCAATCATAAAATAATAACAGTAAATATTTATACTTATATATATATATTATATATTATATTGTGTGGAAAAGCCGAGATTTGAGTTATATCAGTCACAGGCAACTATTGTCAAACGAGCTGTAGGAGAGGGCAAAAATTCACTCAAAACTAAATTATTTTCCAGAACGATCCACAACTACTATTTTTTGTTATACCTTTATCCATATTATGATAATTTAAAATGAACTGTTATTGTCGTCCTTGGTATCTAGATTTGTCAACATGTTTCATATAGAATAGCGAACAAAAGTAACCCACCTACCACCTAATATTTCATATGTAAGACAAATGTATCAAGACTTTCATGTATAATAATTTGATTTGGACAACCAACCAACTTTTCCAAACAATGCGTAGCAGGATTTCTCCCACACTAGTTAGTAGTTACTAACATTTGCTTTCTATTTGACATAAAAGTATAGTTTTCTAACTCTTTAATCAGCTTCAAAAATTCAACTTTTATTGCAGGTGTGATAAAAAATTGTTTACCAATATATATTTATTAATTAGTTGACTATCATAGTATTAAATAAACATATTATTAAAACTTAAAATAACTACGTTAAAAACTTTCAGTATTCTATATTGCAAAAACGTATTCATGACTATTCATTTACAAATATTTAGTGTCAGACGTTTATTATGAATTAACAATGAACGCATAATGTAACATTAAATTTCAACTTTATTATAACTTATACATCTCATTCTATCGATTTGATTTTAAATTGACATGGTCCCTTCATTAATTTTATTAAATGTTAAGGTATCTGTATATACGAATAATAATCGTTCTAATGCTTTTGAATTCAATTAAAAAATAAATGATACGTATTGTTGAAAAACATTTATACAATAAACAATATTATGTTTAAGTTTAAGTAAGAAGTAACACCTAATCAATTAACTTTAAATACTTGGTTCTTGATTGTTATGTGATATTGTAATGTATTGTTCATATTAGTCTGCAACTAAAATAGCTGACTAACTTTATTTTATACAAATCATGTCCACAGCAGTTAGACTTTCTATTCGGAATAAATCAAACAAAAGGTTTTGATTGGTTTTTCGTTATAGTTTATGGTCCTAATTATTCTCCTAAAAGTCCCCGGTGACAACGCATGTGCTAAACTTTTAAGGGTGGTTTTAAGGGGTGAAAACTGCTCAAAAATCAGTATTTTACTAATACCTCCTAAAATATCAACTGGGCAACTAAAACACTTATATATAACACGCTTATTTTACTTACACATTTAATAAAACTCGAGTATCTGTACTCATTGAGAGGGGTTTCGTTGATGGGTGCTCCATAAATAGCAAGCATAAATTTGATACCATTTTCAATCAATTTTTCCCTTAAAACATTTTGTGAGTTAAATACCTGAATTGCAAGTCGTAGGTCTTCTCGTTTTATCATTAGTTTTAAGGCTGATGATTTGCCTTTGTGGGAAAGAGCAGATGTCGTGTCACAGCCCGAGAAGGCATGGAGAAATAAAATTTGATCTCAAATAAGATGATTTTGATTGAAGCTTTGAGATGAATATAGTTTCCCCTCAACATTTTTTTTACCTGGTTTGAGGAAGAAAATTTCTTGTGTCGCTAGGGCACGAGCAGTTAAAATCACAAGGAGATCCACGTCTTCCCCAACTACAATTGTGATATTATTCACAGCCTCATTTATCGCTGTTTAAATAATTAAAACATCAGCATCATCTGTAGCTTGTTTTACGATAAAATTATTTAATCGAAATTTGGCAGACAGCATCGAAATCAGCCTGATTTTATTATTTCTATTAGAAAGCAAGTTCTCTTGGCTTACTGTGCAAATCATCGTGTCTTCGAAATTAATATCAGGAGATGAAGTTTTTGTTGCTCGGCGAGATTGCTCCATTGTTTTTACGCTGTTTCTGGCCATCAAAAACTATTATACAGTTCGATCTAAAGTGTTACTCACATAATTAATATACGCTGTGCAAATAGCTTCAAAAGTTTCTTTTTGATGCCACACCACGCGATGTAACAAAAATCCTCCATCAATCACGTATGTGCCATTTTCAAAATGTAAATCTTGCTCTTGTTCAGGCGTGAGTGATTTGAAACTGCCGTACAATGCTGATTTATTTGTTTTCCACATTCCTTTTTCATCAAAGAGCGATACTGGAAAAGGAGCCAACTCATAAGCTAAATAATTTCGGAGCTCCTCATTTGTTCTTTTCATAACGCAAATTCTTTGAAACAATAATAACGGATCGATCGGCACTATTTTGTTGTGAACTTTAACATTACTGTTAATGCTTAAAAGTGGAAGTACTCGATCTGCTCGCGAAAATTTAATATCGAAAAATGTTTGCCCTATATTTTTTTGCATAGCAATATTGCGAACCCTATTAGCATCGTGACAATTAATTTTCTCATCTCTAGTGACTCCTGATGCAATGGACATTATTTTTTCGATAAAGGCAAAAGGGTAGTGGCAATCTAACCACTGTAAAAGTTTTTGAACATCTACATTATCTCTTTTAATGCGAGCGACCCTTGCGTCTACGTGTTGTTCTCCAGAATGAAAAGAAATTTGAAAACATTTTTCAAGGGATTCAGAAATGTTACTCGCAGTTAGAAGCCCATAGAGTATAGACCCATTTATTTAACACACTTTCGCTAGTACTTCTTCCATGCGTCAATCCTCCTTTTATTTTTGATGAATTCATCAGAGTTTGCTCAATTATCTGGTCACTCCATGTTCCACAGAAATATTTGTTTGATCGTTTAACTGTGAAAAAAACTATTTGTAAACTTCTCAAAAGTTTCACTATCCATTGAATTTCTTAAATTTTCCATATCTGAAATATACAAAGTAGCTGACTTTGCATACTGAAAGTGCCCTGTTGCGTGAAAATAAGGAATCATTTTTTTTATAGACGCTAAGTGTCCTCTCCAGTTGCCCAT